>PVKS010016740.1:0-43353 GCA_004027875.1 Aplodontia rufa
CTTTCCATAGTGGCTGAACCAGTTTGCAGTCCCACCAGCAGTGTAGTAGTGTTCCTCTTTTCCCACAGCCCCTCCAGCATCTGTTGTTGTTTGTATTCTTCATTTTTGCCACTCTAACAGGAGTGAGGTGGTATCTCATTGAAGTTTTGATTTGCATTTCCCTTATAGCTAATGATGTAGAGCATTTTCTCATATATTTGTGGGCTTTCTGGACTTCCACTGGAGAGAAGTTCCTTTTGAGTTCTTAAGCCCATTTATCGATTGGATTATTTGTGAGTTTGGACTTTAGTTTCTTTAGTTCCCTATATATTCTGGATATTAGCCCTCTGTCCGAGGTGTAGCAGGCAAAAGTTTTCTCTCATTCTGTAGGTTCTCTCCTGATGCTCTTGACTAGATCTTTAGCTGTGCAAAAACTTTTTAGTTTAATTGCATCCCATTCATTTATTCTTGATTTTACAGCATGAGCCATAGGAGTTTTGTTAAGGAAGTAGCTGCCGACTCCTATAAGCTGTAGTGTTGACCCTACTTCTTTTTCTAGTAAATTTAAAGTTGTAGACTTAATATCCAGGTCTTTGATCCATTTTGATTTAATTTTTGTGCAGGGCGAAAGATAAGGATCCAGCTTCAGTTGTCTACATATGGCTGTCCAGTTTGTCCAATACCAAATTTGTTGAACAGGCTATCTTTCTTCCACACTATGCTTTTGCCCCCTTTATCAAATATCAAATAGTTAAGGATATGGGGGTTTGTCTCAGGATCTTCTATTTGGTTCCACTGGTCTTCGGTTCTGTTTTGATACAATTTAATACATTTTTAATTAAAAAAAAAATCCAACACTAGACTCTGGGCATGTGCTCTCTGATTTCTCAGGTAGACCTTCTCCAATGGTACCCTCTGGTGGCAACTTCCTGCAATGGCTAATCTTTGTTATACCCAAAGAATTCCCTCTGAGATTGTAATTTAATTGACCTGTCTACTGCTTGAGGGAAATAGGAGCTTGGAAAAGAAAGAGATTTCAGTCAATCCTCCAGTTTTTTCTCATAATATCTTCTACCTGCCATCTCCCTTGATGCTCCATTCTCACTTCCTGTCAGCCACACAGTACCACCTCATACTTTCTCCATGTTGATGCCTCTACTGATGCTTTTTCTCCTCCTGGCATGCCCTTCTCCCACCTCTGCAGGATAAAGCTTTCACATTGTTTAAGGTACAGTCAAATACCTGTCCTCCAGGAAATCTGGTCAAATGAACCCAATTTCTCTTTTCTTTCTGCTCTCAATAACATTCTGTACTTCTTCAGGGAAGCCTTCCCAAATTATGCACTCTCGTAGGTCCTGGTGTTTTATCGTTTATGACAGTACTTAATATATACCTAAAGGTTATGTAAATACATAACCTTTGTGAAATTTAAAAACAAAAACAAAAACTCTCTCTCCTACTGCACTGGAAGTATGTTGAAGGTAAGAGCCATATTGGTTATCATGTACATTTGTTACATCGTTTAGAAGCTTACCAATATTTAGCCAGGTTCAGGGGCATTCCTGTAGTACCAATAACTAGGGAGGCTAAGGCAGGAGGATAGCAAATTCAAAACCAGCTTCAGCAACTTGGTGAGGCCCTAATTAACTTAGCAAGACCCTGTATCAAAATAAAACTTTTTAAAAAGGCTATTATAGGTCAGTGGTAGAGCACCCTGGGGTTAAATTCCCAGTACTGAAAGAGACTAGGATAATAGAATGGCTAGATAGGATAATGGGCACCATTCAACCACACTTAGAAGCTAACCAGTGGAGAGAGATTAATGGGCAACCTCAGGGCCTTCAAATGCAAAAGACCATGAGGCTCACCTATGGGACCAGCTCCTTTGTCCTAGTGGTGAGAAAACTGAAAAGTGGGGATGAATACAGATAGGAACTAGGTAAGATTTGTTATCTGTTTTATACCAATTTTTAAAAATAAATTTTTTACATAGTTTTTTTTTTTTTTTTGAAGGAGGAGTAAAAATGAGTAGGATTTATTTAAGGAAGGACAGCAGAGACTCTGCAAGGTGGAAAGGTGTCTGGAAGCAGAATACCCTTTTTACATAGATTTTAACCAACGATTTTCGTGCTCGATTTCAATACCTGTTTTACATAGATCTTGACCGATGATGTTGGTGCTTTTCTCAATGCCTGCTTCACATAAATCTTAATCAATACCCAAAACCAATATAAACCCCTGGCCTAGCACACTTAAAAACTATCATGCTTTCAGGTACCCCTTCTCCTCGCAGGGATTCTTTTTGTTTTTTTAAGAGACAGAGAGAGAGTGAAAGAGAGAGGAAGAGAGAATCAATTTTATTTTTGTATCTGGTCTTTGTTTCTCCTACACTTAGTTGTGTACGTGATGCTGGGGTTTGAACCCAGGTCATTATGCAAGCCAGGCAAGCACTCCAACCACTGAGCCCACCCCTCCTTGTGGAGATTCTCTCTTCTTTCTTAAATAAATCCTACTCTTTTATTCTTCACTTCTGTGATTGTCGGTAGATTTTATTCTTCAGATTTGTGAGACAAGAACCCAGAAGAAACTGGCACTGAGGTACTGGGGTGTGCTGCAATGCCAACAGCTGCAACGAGCCACTCACCAGTAGCAGGAGGGAGGAGAGATGGAAGGGGGTTGCAGCTTTAACCTGGGTACCCGCTAACACTATTTTGACTGCAGTCAGCCCAATCTCCATTCACCAGCAGGAGCAGAGAATCTGGCTTCATCTCAAAATTTATGCTCCAGTAATACAAAATAATATTAGTAATATTTATTGTCTGGGTGAAGTAATATTTCTGAAGTTATCACAAGTTCTGTTTTGCTATATTTGTAATTATATATACATTTGAATTCTCCATTAGGCCATAGGCTTTTTTTTTTTTAAGAGATGGAGATATATATATATATATACAGAGAGAGAGAACTACTTTTTATGTAGTTTTCCATCTGGTTTTTGTTTTTCCAACACTTAATTGTGTATGTGGTGCTGGGGTTTCAACCTACATCCTCCTGCATGGCAGGCAAGCACTCTATCTCTGAGCCACCCCCATCCCCAGGTCTTAGGTTGGGATTCAGGTGGCTGAGGCATGAGGATCACAAGTTCATTTTTTTTTTTTATTAGAAGTATATAGAAATACAGTTGAGGGGGAAACATTATCAAAATATTAGCAATCAATGGATATAAACTTTGTTATCCAGGGGAAAAGCCAAAACATGGATAACCACCTTGGGTTTTACCTGTGGCAGTTTCCCCCAGAAGAGCTCATGTGTTAAATGGGTAGCTCTGGAGGAATGACATCGGCTTCTGGGATGGTTCCCCCATCTTCCCAATCTCCAGACTCCTATGAGTTCTTCATATACCCTCCCCTCTCCCCCTCTTCCTCCCTACACCTCCAAGTATCCTAGAGAGCCATCCCCCTGGATCACAAGTTCAAAGCCAGCCTCGGCAACTCAGAGAGACCCTGTCTCAAAATAAAATATAAGAGGCGCTGGAGCGGTGGCTCAGCGGTTGGGGTGATTGCCTGACATGTGTGAGGATGTGGGTTCAACCTCAGCACCATGTACACAATGAAGTGTTGCAGCAACGAAAGCCACATGAAAAACTAAATAAAATTGATTCTCTCTCTCTGTCACTGTCCCTCTCTCTTAAAAAATTATAGATATATAATATATAATTTTATTATTATAAAACTATGTTCATCTTTGACAGGTGAATTATTTATATATTGAAAATTCAAAACATGTCAAAGGACCTACAGTGAATAATTTGTCTACTTTTCCCTCTTGCTTTCGGCCAACAAGTTCTCATTTCCAATGGCTTTAACAATACTAGTTATTTTTTTTTTTCTCTTCTTTTTCTGTACCAGGCATTGAACTCAGGGGTGCTTAACCATTGAGCCATGTCCTCAGCCATATATATAATATAGATATAATTATTGTCATATGAATTAACAAGTGCTTTTAAATTTCTCACTTTTAATTGCTAACTGGGTAAATATGGATTGATACAATCCACATAAAGAAAAATTCACGGGGCTGGAGTGGTGGCTCAGTGGTTAAAGTGCTTCCCTGGCATGCACGAGGGCATGGGTTTGAAACCCAGCACCACAAACACAATGAAGTGTCAGAGTAGTGAAGGACACATGAAAAGCTAAATAAAATTGATTATCTCTTTCTCTCATTGTCCCTGTCTCTCTTAAAAGAGAGAGAGAAAGAAAGAAAAATTCATGAGGGGTCTTAAATTTTTTTTAATGAATTGGCATAACTGTTTATTTCTCAATTTGTGAAAATGTCCTTAATTTGTTGATGTAGCAAACAAATTTCAATCTGATGGCTATGCAAAAGAACAGAAAAAAATCTACTTTGCAATTACCTTTGTAGTTCAATTGCATACAGGCAACATGCTATATATGATAAAATTACTAAGGTATTAAAAGTATTAAATACTGAAAGCATTAAATACTGAAAAAAATAGCAGTTTATTATACTTTATTTTATTTAACAATCTAGAAGTTTGCAGCCATCAGCAGTTCTAGTGCAATTTCAGGTGCAATTGTGAATTTGGGAATCTCAGTGGAGCTGTTAAGTGTAGCGAACCTTGGAGGTAAAATACATGCATACTTTTGACAGCACTTGTGAAAGAATCTCTCATAAATTTATTTCATTGGTTATCATTTTTAGCAAACTGACCTGGTCCACTCAACATAGCTTTTATTGTTCCTGACGTTAATCCATGTTCTCTTTTTACAATGAATTCATGACCATTTGAGGATATCAATTTGACATACATGGCATCAGAGCCTTCACAGACACCACAGGTTTTCTCTTCTCCATCCATTATGTTCTTATAAAATTCTACTTCGGTTCCACGGAACATTAGTAATTTCCTGCTAAGGCTGAGACGCAGTCATTCGCTTGTTCAGTCAGGAGGAAATAAATAATTTTTTAAATGTAAATTTCTTCTGAGAACAGAAGTTAAAGAACCATTAATGGATTCCTTAGGAAAATTTCATATTCACGCTTTTTGTTAGCAGCTTTTATTTATTTATTTATTTGGAAAAAGAAATGTTTTATTCCTCTTTACACAGAACAGTATAGGAAGGTGGCCACTCCTGACTATACATCTCTTACATCAAGAGGCCCCTCCAATATACCCAGGTATCTGCCCCACTTCTTCAGTGTTGGAGAACGGGCAGTTAGTGGGTGGGACAGAATGTTTAAGTCTCAGGAAGGTTTTTATAAGACATTTTTTTTGTGTGGGGAAGAAGTTTTAGGTCAAGGGGGAAAATCAGACCCAAGAGTGGGTAGGTAGTCCATCCTCTTATCCTCCCCAGGGAAATCTAAATCCCAAAGGAAAGTCACCTCTCCTGGCCACCCAGGGGAGCAGAAGAGCCCAGACATACTGCTTTTATGTAAGGCTGAGGCTAAGAAATAAACAGGGCTAAGCAAGGCAGAGGAGCAAAGGCATGTTGGGGAACTGAGGTGACCCCATCTTGTTTTCCCCTTCTTCCCCAGTTCTGAGCAGAAACTCTTCCAAAGACTAGAATAGAATTCTGCTCCAGGGACTAGCTTTACTCTGGGACAGAGAGGACAAACCAGGTAAAGGGCCCACAGGTAATAAAGATGGAGAATTAAGGTAGCAGATTTTGCAAGAGATGGACCTCCCCAGAATGACCATTCAGACCACAGCAGTTTAAAGCTGTATCCCAGGATCAGGGTGGAGAATAAATTTTATAAGCCCACTCCATAATATTTAAATCACTGTTTTTGCCACTCTACCCCTTCCCTATAAGCTGCTTCCAATCACTTTTCCAAGGCAAAGGACAAGGAAGTAAAGAAATGCAGGAAAGGCTGAGGCTGGTAAGCAGGGCTAAGACTGAGACTGGACACATCCCTGCCCATCCCCACTCTCACTCACACTAGGGGAGAGAATTCTCCTCCCACCACCAGGGTAAAGGCAAAGGGAGGAAAACTCTCAGCACATTCCTTCTCCAGCTTTGATCTGGAGCGTGGCTGCAGCAAAGGACAAAAAGATTGCGGAGAAAATATGGGGGTAGGAAAGCATGGAGCAAAATCCAGACTAGGAAGGAAGAGGGTGTTTCCTCTGCCCTGCACCCCAATCTGCTGGGAGCTTTACTCCTAGCAGGAGTGAAAAGGAAGGATTCGAAGTGTACTAGAGGAGGGGGGCAACTCCCCACAGGATGGAGATTTAAGGATCCCTTGTGATCCCCGAGATGACCCTGAGAACACCTGTTGGGGGACTGGATGAGAAATCATAGCACACATGCGGATTTTTGAGGGGGACAAGGAGCCAGGCATGGGGTCTTCACCGGAAGAGTGACCACTCGATCTGTTCTTTGGCTGACTGCAGCACCTGAGACACAGTATGCTCTGTTAAGTGACACCTTCACCCCTTAATGCCACCAGGTGTACAACTTGCTGGGGATCTCTCTCTAGGATCACCCCTCCATCTACGATTTCACCCACAGCCAAGAAGAGCCCCTCCATGTTCTCCAACAGAGCTTGCTTTTCCACATTTTTCCTCAGCATCTGGCTCAAGGAGTCGAGGAGGCAGTTCAGAACAGCCATAAGCATCAACTCATTTTCATAGGAGCTACCAATCACATAGAAATAGAGATCAATACTGCTTTTATATACCACTGTCAGGCCTTCTGTTAGCAGCGTTTATATCTGAACACAGTATGTGCAGATATAAAGTTCTTGGATATTTTCATTCCTTGAAAATACTGTTTCATTATTTCTAGCTTAAGATGCTCCCCTGGAGAAAGCTGATCAGTATCATTTTCATTTCCTTTCAAGTGACTAGTACTTTTTGTGCGGAAGCTCAAAAAGGTTTTTCCTTGGGGCTGGAGCGGTGGCTCAGAGGTTATGGAGTTTGCCTAGCATGTATGAGTACCCAAGTTTGAATCCCAGCACCACATACACAATGAAGTGTTGGAGCAACGACAGTCACATGAAAAACTAAATAAAATTGATTCTCTCTTTCTTTCTCTCTCTCACTGTCCCTCTTTCTTTAAAAAAAGAGAAAAAAGAAAAGGTTTTTCCTTCTCTTTAATATCCAATAATTTCCCCAGAAAATGTCTTGGTTTGACTGTTCTGGGTCAGCTGGGTCAGCAGCTTTGCAGTTGCTTTGACCAAAATACCTGAGGGAAAAAAAACTTGAAAAAAGGAAATTTATATTGGCTGATTTCAGAAATTTTAGTCCGTGGGTCCCCAGTTCCATTGCATTTGGACCTGGGATGAGGTGGAACATCAAGGCAGAAGGGCATTACAGAGGAAAGCTGTTCTAGTATCAGGGCCTGGTGGCACACGCCTGTTATTTCAGCAACTTGGGAAGCAGGAGAATCCTAAATTGAAGGCCAGCCTGGGCGACTTAGTGGGACCCTGTCTCACCAAGTAACAAAAAATAGTAAAAAGGGCTGGGAGTGTGGCTTATTGATAGAGGAACTATGGGTTCAAACTCCAGTACAACCTCCCCATTCCCCACCCCAAACAAGATGGAGAGAAGGGGGAGGGGCAGACCAGGGACTAAATATACCCTTCCAGGGCATGCTCCTAGAGACACACTCCTCCGCTAGGCCTCACCTTCTACAGTTCCTTCTATCACATTATTAATACATCAAAGGATTAATCCATTGATGAGGTCAGAGACCTCATGATCCTCTCACTTCCTAAGTCTCACCTTTGAACACTTGTACTGAGAATCAAGCTTTTAACTAAGAAGTTTTTTGGTGACAGTCCAGATCCAAACTATAACGGATTACAGTAAGGCCTTTTGATACTTAGGACTAATGTCATCTCAGGAAAAAGTTCTCAGATTTCATATTAAATATGTTTTGATACATTACTTTAGTTTTATTTGGAGAAATAAAAATGTACATAACATTTCTTCTGATTGTTTTCTATATTTAGAAGTCTTTTATCTTTATTTCCATTTAAAAAATAACTTTTCTCCTTTTAGCCCTTATAGTTCCTTAACTGTGTAATTTCTTATTTCTGAAAAAGTTATAGTTTTCTCCCTGAGATTTGTTAGTTCTCTTTTAATATCCAACTGTGTCCTAACCATATCATCTGTGAGTTTTTCCAGTTTTGATTTATAATTTTGTTTCAAAGCATTATTTTATTTTACAAAGTAAGGTTAAAGTTTTCATCTGCTTTGTGACCCCATTTTCTAGTGTGTTCTGGTCATTTATTGTAATATTATTAGGCTGATTTTGACCTTTTTGCTTCCACAGAAACATGTATGAAATTAGATCATAATCATCATTTATCCCTAATTTTTATTTTATTATTTATTATTTGGGGGGGGACTAGGGCTTGAACCCCAAGGCACTTAATTACTGAGCTACATCTCCAGCCTTTTTCTTTTGATAGGGGGTCTCACTAAATTGCTTAGGGCTTCACTTTGAACTTGTGATCCTCCTGCCTCAGCCTCCAACTCTCCGAGACTACAGGTGTGGGTACCGGGACCCTTTCCCCTCATACCCAATTTTTACTTATTTATTTTTTAAAGAGAGGGAGAGACAGAATCAATTTTATTCATTTTTTTAATCTGGTTTTTGTTTCTCACTTAGTTGTGGTGCTGGGGTTCGAACCCGGTCTTCACGCATGCCAGGCAAGCGCTGCCACCGCTGAGACACGGAGGATCCACCGCTGCAACCCCCAGTCCCCACCCGCCCCCGCCGCTGCCCCAATTTTTAAATGGGGTAAATTTTCCTGGATTACTGGAAACACTCTCTGCCCGCCCACTCCAACCCGAGGCCGGAGCCCCGCCCACTCTTTAGCTCCACCCCTCGCCACGCCCAGACGCGTGCACGCCGCCTCTCTGGCCACGCCCAGTCTCCTGCCTCACTCTCGAGCTGGGCCAGCTATTTATTTTCCCGCCATTTCTTGCTCTTCCTGAGGAACACTGGATGCTTCCGTGAAATCCGAGGTCTTCCGCGATCACAGCAGCAAAGCTGGTAGGGGAGGTAGGTAAGAAAAGACTTCGGGGAGATTTGAGGTTGCTGAATCTTCATCCTTACCAGAATGGAGGCTGGTTTTGCCCTCTTGTGCGGGGTTAGACTCACGCCCTGGTTAGGCGACGATGTACAGGGGACTCCGAAGCTCGTGGCAGTGTGGGATGCCTTCATGTTTGTTAGACTGTTTATTCGTGAGCGTTTATCGCACGTCTTGCCTTGTGCTGCGACAAAATTATCCGTGTGGTGCAAACTAACTTCCCCTTTTTTTGGGTGGGGATTGAACCCAGGGGCGCTTGACGTCCCCAGCCTTTCTCTTGTTTGTTTCGGGACAGGGCCTCGCTAAGTTGCTGAGGCTGGCCTGGAACTTGCGATCCTCCTGCCTCAGCCTCCGCAGCCGCTGGGATTACAGGCCTGCGCCATGACACCTGCCTAAGCGGATTTCTTTATAAAAACCACTTTCAGTTTTGTTTTTAAACCTGGAGCTGTGGTGCACGCCTATAATGCAAGTGACTCTG
Organism: Aplodontia rufa; assembly: GCA_004027875.1. Lineage (NCBI taxonomy): Eukaryota > Metazoa > Chordata > Mammalia > Rodentia > Aplodontiidae > Aplodontia > Aplodontia rufa. The sequence continues at coordinate 9,518 of PVKS010016740.1, forward strand.
GAGGCTGAGGCAGGAGGATCGCAAGTTCCAGGCCAGGCTCAGAAACTTAGCGAGGCCCTTTCTCAAAATAAAAAATAAAAAGGCTGGGGACGTGGCTCAGTGGTTAATGCCCCTGGGTTCAATCTCTAGTACCGAAAAAAAAAAAAGGAAAAACAAGAAAAAGTTAATGAGAAAATTACTTTCTGTTTTGATTATATTTCCAATTTAATTTTAAAGGAAATCAAATTAATAAGTAATCCTTACATAGCATATTCATTAAACAATTAAACGTGATTTCATTTAGTATATACAATATAGTTCACTTTCGTGTTTTTAATATGTCAATCTCTTTTCTCCTTTGTGGGGGTGAGGGTGGGTACTGGGGATTGAAACCTGGGGCACTCTGACATCCCCAGCCCTTTTTTTTTTTTTTTTTTTTTTTTTGAAGAGATAAGGACAGGGCTGGATCACAGTGGCTCAGCGGTTTCAGTGCTTGACTAGGAAGCGCGAAGACCCGGGTTCAAACCCCAGCATCCACGTACACAACTAAGTGTTGGAGCAACGAAGGCCATGTGAAAAACTTTCTCTGTCTCTCTCACTGTCCCTCTCTCTAAAAAAAAAGATAAGGACAGAGAATCAATTTTAATTGAGTTTTTCACATGGCTTTTGTGCTTTAGTTGCTCTGACACTTAGTTGTATACATGGGTGCTAGGGTTTGAACCCATGTACTTGTGCATGCTGGGCAAGCGCTGGAATAACTGCCGAGCCACTGCTCCAGCCCCATCCCTAGTCCCTTTCAATTTTTATTTTGAGACATGGTCTCACCATGGATCCTCCAGCCTTAATCTGGGAGGGGCTGGGGTTATAGACATTTACCTCTGCACCCACTGATATGTCCATTTTTTGATTTAAAAATCCCATTAAGTGCCAGGCATGGTGGTGGTTAGGAACCTGAGGCAAGAGGATTGCAAGTTCAAAGCCAGTCTCACCAATTTAGTGAGGCCCTAAGCAAAAAGTGCAAGACAGTCTCAAAATGAAAAGTTAAAAAAAACAAAAAAACAGGCTGGGGATGTGGCTTAGTGTTTAAGTGCCCTTGGTTTCAATCCCTGATACTAACCCCCCCCCCAAAAAAAAAATTCCACTAAGAAGCCAGGTGTGATGGCACAGACCTGTAATACCAGCAATTTTGGAGGCTGAGGCAAGAGGATCATAAATTTGAGGTCAGCCTGGGCAATTTAGCAAGACCCCGAATCAAAATAAAAGAAGGGTTGGAGATGTAGCTGAATGATAAAGAGTGCTTGCCTAGCATGCCTGTGGCCCTGAGTTCCATCCCCAAACACCATCACTCCCCCAAAACAAAACAGAATTCCACTAAGCACTTAATCATGTGTTTGACATGTAATTTGACAAATAAACAAAATTGATATCGGCATAAAATACAGAATATGTGGTTACCATATCAAATAAAAAGGCAATATTTAATGTGAGAACCAAAATTTTATACAGGGAATCAGAAGACTTGGATTCTAATTCCAGAACTACCACTAATTAAAGATACAACTCTGGAAAAGTTATTTAACTTCAGTGATCATCACATCTTTTGAAAAAAGATGAGGGCTAGAGTGGTGGCTCAGTGGTCGGAGCACTTGCCTGGCACGCACAAGGACCCAGGTTCAAACCCCAGCACCACATATACAACTAACTGTTGGAGAAACAAAGGCCAGATGAAAAACTAAATAAAATTGATTCTTTCTCTCTCCTGCTATCTTTCTCTTTAAAAAATAAAAAGTACAAAAGATAGAAAAACGATTGGACCAAACATTAAATGATTTTCAAGGCCCATCCAGACCTATGATTCTGAATTCTATAGAGTAGAAGGGAAAGTGTACAAGCTCAGACCATATTATCATTAATCAACTTTGTTTCCCTTATATAAAATGTATCCCAAATGAATAATATGTGATCTTAACTGGCCCACTACCTCTTCTTGGCTTTACTTTTGCCATATCACAAGAAACAGTAAAGAAAGAAATAGATGGGCTTTGTTTTTTTCTTTTTTTTGGGTACCAGGGATTGAAAGCAGCAGTGCTTTACTACTGAACCACATTTGCAACTCTTTATTTTTTTATTTTTGAGACAGTGTCTTGATAAATTGTTTAGGACCTTGCTAAGTTGCTGAGGATGGCCTCCTGAGTCCCTGGGATCACAGTTGTGCACCACTATGCCCAGTGTTTTTTCACTTTAAAAAAAAATTTTTTAAGAGAGAGGGACAGTGAGAGAGAGAGAAAGAGAGAAACAATTTTTATTTATTTTTTCATGAGGCTTCATTGCCCAGAGACTCTGTTGAATACGTGGTGCTGGGGTTTGAAATTGCGTACTTGTGCATGCCCGGCAAGTGCCGTAACAGCTGAACCACCGCTCCAGCCTGTTTTATCACTTTTTAAGATTATTTTCTTCTAATATAAATTGGTGCATGAATTAATCTAAAAAACTTGGAAAGGCAAAACACAAATACTCATAAATCTCATCATTAAAAAAATTCACCATCTTCCTATTTTATTTTTTTAGAGAGAGAGGGAAGGGGAAAGGGGAGAGAGAGAATGAATCAACTTTATTTAGTTTTTCATCTGATTTTTGTTGCTCTGAAACTTAGTTGTACATGTGGTGCTGGGGTTTGAACCTGGATCCTCATGCAAGCCAGGAAAGCATGATACTGCTGAGCCACTGCTCCAGCCCTGACTACCTATTTTAAAAATATATTATCTATATATTACATGTCAAATATATATGATATAGTATAATTTGCAGTCTGCTTTCTCTTCATTTTGTAAGTATATGTACTTCCTTATCATCATATAATGGTGGGCATCCCAATCAGCTATTAGAAGCTAAGCAAACATAGGTTTTGAAACAGCTATTATTATATTATGCCCCATCTTTTCCTTACTTTTTCCTTTTCTGCTTCAGAATGGATTGGTTTCACTGCAACCAGTGTTTCAGAAAAGATGGGTCCCATTTCTTTGTCACCAGCTGTGGCCATATTTTCTGTAAAAAGTGTGTGACTCTGGGTAAGTAACTCTATTTTTTTCAGATTCAGGCAAAAATGTTTTTAACCTAGATATGATGATTAGCTACTTCTGTGTGACTTAGGATAAAAATCACTTAGTAGGCCAATGGTGGTATAAATAATATAAGAAACTGTCAATTTGGGAGATTGGAGGAATCCATCAATAAAGCATGGTGCTAAATGACTTAGCAAATCTGCTGAGTACCAAAATGAACTCATCAATACTTTGAAATCTGTGGCAGGGAAAGCCATCATTGATCAGAAATGATGAAGATGATGATACCTTGCGGGTTTGTGTTTGTTTGTTGAGACAGATCTTGTTATGTTGGTCTGATCCTTCTGTCTCAGCCTCCCAGGTAGCTGGAATTATGGGTGTGTACCACCATGTGCAGCGTGATACTTTACAGGGATTTATTTTGGTACTGGGGATTGAACCCAGGGGTGCTTTACCACTGAACTACATCCCCAGCATTTTTTTTTTAATTTTGAGAAAGGGTCATGCTAAGTTCCTGTGGTTCTCACTAAGTTGCTGAGGTTTTATGTAATCCTCACCACAGTCATCTACTTTTTTTTTTTAAAGAGAGAGAATGAAAGAATCAATTTGTTTTATTTGTTTGCTTATCTGGAATTTGTTTTCCCAACACTTATCTGTGTATGTGGTGCTGGAGTTCGAACCTGGGTCTTCGTGCATGCCAGGCTTGTGCTGCACTACTAAGTCAATGCTGTAGTAGCCCTCTCATCAGTCTTTTTTTTTTTTTTTTTTTTTAGAGAGAGAGTGGAGGGCTGGAGTGGTGGCTCAGCGGTTTTGGCGCTTGCCTGGCAAGCACGAGGACCCGGGTTCAAACCCTAGCGCCACGTACACAACTAAGTGTTGGAGCAACTAAGGCCGTGTGAAAACTAAATAAAGTTGTTTCTCTCTTTCTCTGTCTCTCTCACTGTCCCTCTCTCTTTATTAAAAAAAAAAAAAGAGAGAGAGAGAGAGAGAGAGTGGAGCAGTGGCTCGGCGGTTTATGGCACTTGCCTGGCTTGTGCCAGTACATGGGTTCAAACCCTGTCACCATGTACACAACAGAATGTCAGAGCAACGAAAGTTACATGAAAAACTAAATAAAAATTGCTTTTCTCTAAAAAAAAGGCGGGGTGTGGGAGAGGGACAGGGAGAGTGAGAAACAGAGACTCAGTTTTATTTATTATTTTTTCATCTGGTTTTTGTTTCTCTGACACTTAATTGCGCATGTGGTGCTGGTGTTCAAACCCAGGTCCTCGCATATGACAGGCAAGTGCTGTAACTGTTGAGCCACCACTCCAGCCCCTCACCACAGTCTTAAGTGGTAATTACTAGTAAAACTATTTTATTTTAGTTTAGTTTAGTTTAGTTTTTTTCAGGGCTGAGGACCGAACTCGGGGCCTTGTGTGTGCTAGGCAAGCGCTCTGCCACTGAGCTAAATCCCCAACCCCTTATTATTTTTTTTTTTAAGAGAGAGGGACAATGAGAGAGAGAGAGAGAGAGGAAGAGAGAAACAATTTTTTATTTAGTTTTTCATGCGGCTTTCGTAGCTCCAAGGTTTCGTTGTGTACATGGTGCTGGGGTTTGAACTCTCATACTCACGCATGCCGGGCCAGCGCTGTAACTGCCGAGCTACCGCTTCAGCCCAGTAAAACTATTTTATAGGGGCTGGAGCAGTGGCTCAACAGTAAAGTACTTGCCTGGCATGTGTGAGGACCTGGATTTGAACCCCAGCACCGCATACACAACTGAGTGGAAAAGACAAAAACCAGGTGAAAAAAATAAATAATTTTGACCCTCTCTTTCGCTTACAAAAAAAAGTTATTGTATAAATATGAGAACTGGCTTAGAAAGGATAAGTGATTTGACCAGGTTCTTATAGCCATTAAGTCTTAGAAAGGAAACTTGAATTTAAGGTTGGTTTGCTGGTGCTAGGGATTGAACCTGGGGTGTCAAGCATGTTAGGCAATGTTGGGAACATGAGGCTCAGCTGGCTTGTAAAAGAATTGGTGGTAAAACAACTCTAAGGGGTCCAGCTGACTTGTAATTAGCCAATTGCCTGACCTCGTGACTAAGCTATTCGGCCACTCATTTGTTACAATTGGAGAAATGTGTTTGCACTGTACCCCTATTGGTTGTTGTAATGGATAGAGTAGCGACTAGTCAGGTAGGGAAGCAGCCAAAGGAGAAGCAGTAGCCAGAGAAAAGCAAGAAGCAAGCAGCCCTTTCCTGAAGGAAGAAAGCAGAGAAGATGCATAGAACCGGAGAGATCAGCAGCGGTAGAAGATGCAGGTTCCGTGTTCCAGCCGCCGGCGTTCACCCCCCTTGTTCCCGGCTCCCCAACCCTTCCTGACTCGGCCCAGGTCCGCTGGGTCGTTCTGCCCGCTCCTCGCTCTGGAGTGCAGCGGGGAGCGACTCCTCGCCCCATCCCTGCCCTAACTCGGCCCCTTGGAGGACGGCCCAGGTTCAGGTCGTTCTGCCCGCTCCTCGCTCAGGAACGCTGGGGGGAGCGACTCCTCTCCCCCGGTCCCCAGCCCTGACCTGTCGGCGCCCGGTTCCCAGTGTCCTGCCGGCCCCCCGGGAATGGCTAAGGTGCGCCCAAGGTCGTTCTGCCCGCTCGCTCCCCGCTCCAGAACCCTGCGGGGAGCTACAAGGCAAGGCCTCTACCACTGAGGTACATCCCCGGCCCTGTTTATTTTTTTAATGCAAAAATACTTACAAGGGCCTGTTAGGTGGGGACTTAACTTATAGTCCCAGCTACACAAGGGCTCAGTCAGGAGTATTGCTTGAGCCCAGGATTTCAAGGCCACCTTGGACAGCATAGTAAGACCCTGTCTCACGACAAAAAAATAAATTTGTAAGGTATATAAACTCCCAAAAAAGGAACTTAGGGTAGAATGCTTTGGTCTGGGCTGATGAAACAGAATAGAGATTGCTACAATAGGATTTGGGATAACAAACTAGAGTTTTCCAAGTGGATAAGGCAGGAAAGATCATTCTAGTTCAAGACAACATGTATAAAGACATATGGTATCATAGAACCATAGTGCAAAGGACTACACATAGTTAGATTTGTGGAGTATAAAGAATAAGGTAAGAAATGGTGAGAGATGAGCCTAGAGACCTGAAAAGAAAGTGACCACACAGTAGAATATTCTGTATATCCTGAACTTTATCCTAAGTTATCAAGAGCTTTGGAAGTTTGTCTTGTTTTTGTTTTTTGTTTTTTTTTTCTTGAGTAGAAGAATGATTTACCCTTACTAGCTCATACAGGGAACAATATGGAGGACAAAATCCTGTATTTCTCAAGGAAAGAACAGTCAGGTTAGGTATTTTTTGGAGAAGATTTTTCTCTGTTGAATCTCATGTCCCTTTTAAGTTATCTGCTAATGTAATAAAGTGGTTTGCTATGGTAACTGCAGCTCCCTTTGGAGTGGTTTGTCTCTGTGAAGCATAATTCATGTGGTTTCTCCTGACATGGTATTTATCTTAATCAATAACCAGCACCTCTACTAAAATTTCACTTTAAAAGAAAAGATGAAAAATTTAATTTTTGCTTCTTTCAGATTGGAGGATAAAAGTAGCTCTTCCGAGGAAGATCTAGGAATATTAGCAAAGTGACTACAGAGCAGGAATAACTGAGGTGTTTCATGCAGTACCCAACGTGAGCCTGCTGTCTTGTAGATAGGATAAAAGAGTAACTTAAAATTAAGATCATTAGTACTTCCCAGTACTCCAGTACTTCTTTTGTGGGGTTTAGAATCATCCCTCCTGTCTCACACAAAAAAATTGGGAATTAAAGGTAAGATGAGTAGAGGTACTCTGTTAAAGCCTTGTTGTTACTTAGGTATATTAGTTTGGAAATACTGACTTAGAGTACAGAGCTTAGGTTGATCCCCTTTTATAGTATGATAATATTCTAGATGGAGAATCCTTTTCTTGGGCTAGAGTGATGGCTCAGTGGTTGGAGTGCTTGCCTGGCATGCACAAGGACCTGGGTTCAAACCCCAGTACCACATACACAACTAAGTGTTGGAGCAACAAAGGCTATTGAAAAACTCAATAAAAATTGAATCTCTCTGTCTGTCTGTCTCTCTCTCACTGTCCTTCTCTCTCTCTTTTTTTAAACCTTTTTTTTTAAGAGAGTAGGACAGTGAAAGAGAGAGAGATAGAATCAATTTTTATTGAGTTTTTCACATGGCTTTCGTTGCTCTGACACTTAGCTGTGTACGTGGGTTGCTGGGGTTTGAACCTGTGTACTTGGGCATGCCGGGCAAGCGCCGTAACCACCAAGCCACCGCTCTAGCCCCTGTCCTTCTCTCTTAAAAAAGAAAAAAGAAAAAAAGAAGAAAGAAAACTGATTCTCTCTTTCTCAATCTCTCCCTCATCCACCCACCCCCAAAAAACAATCCTTTTCTTTGCTAGCCTACTTGACTATTACCACATTCTTCAGGACTATCTTCCCTCATTTCCATGAAAACCAAACATTTTCTCTTTTTCTCCCAGAAAAATGTGCTGTTTGTGGAACTTCTTGCAAGCTACTGGCTCTTTCTGATAATGTAAGTGTTTTTCCACCATATCCTATTCCTGACCTGTAGGAAGTGTGTAGAAAGTACAGATGATGGGCTTTTATTTGTTTGTTTGTTTTTTAAAGAAAGAAAAGGGCTGGGCACAGTAGTGCACACCTGTAATCCCAGCCACTCAGGAGACTGAGACAGGAGGATCTTAAGTTCAAGACCAGCCTCAGCAACTTAGCGAGAGCTTGTTTTAAAATAAAAAAAATAAAAAGGGTCTGGGGTGCGATGTGGCTGAGTGGTTTAAGTGCCCCTGGGTTCAATCCCCAGTACCAAAACAAAACAAAAAATGCATAAATAAAGGAAAGAAAAGGAAAGGAAAAAACAAACTTACAGAGAGTAATTGTAAAAAGATAGAAGAATTATTTTATTTCATTCTGATATCAGTATTTTATTTCATGCCATTGTGGATATTTTCATGGTGTGTTTTATTTTCTTAATAGCTAAAACCTCAGGAGAAGATGTTCTTCAGAAGCCCTGTGGAGACAGCTTTGCAGTATTTTAGTCATATCTCTCAGGTATGAAAAATAAAAGTTAAGAAAATTCGATTTTCCAGGTAAATTCTAATTGTGTATTATTTCTTTTTCTAAGTTTCTTTAGTCTGCATCTGTGCACAGTGGAGAGAAATTGCTCTCTTTGCTTTCTTCCTTGATGATAGAGATCTCAACCAGTTAACTTTACTGCTACAGAATCTGTGAGAGGCTATAAGAATCACTATGTAGTTAAATTTTCCTTTGTATTTCCCAGTTCCTAAGACTTAAGGATGTCCTAGAGAGCTTTATAGTCTTTCTCTGCAGATAGATGCATATTCTAAAAATTGCTTGGAATATATTGGTTGGTCCTATAAACAATGGACTTGGTTTTCTCTCTAACTTTTGCTTACATACCTAACTAAGTTCATGAAGATATGCCTTGTTCTTCATTTTAATTTTTCAGTGACTCTTCACTTAGAGTTTACAACTAATTGCCTACATTTGAGAAAATTTTTATCCTTTCCTGATGCCTCTTTGTTGGCAAACTATTGACTTTGTTAGTGGCAATAGGAACAGAAGGCAGAGAAAAGGCAAGACAACTATTTGAGAGAGTTGATGTTATAAAAAAACTTAGTTTCTTTCCTTCTACTCTCTGGTTGTGCACTGAGATTATTTTATAGTCTCATGGTATTCCTATCTTGGCATATTTTTTGAGATTTTAATCACTGTTCCTTCCCTGCACTTGTTTTTTTTTAATGGTTCTAGGATGGAACCCAGGTATTTGTGCATGCCAGGCAAGTGTTTTACCATTGAGCTACATCTCCAGTCACTCTTATTTCCTTATGAGAATGTCCCTCTTCTAAACACAAAGATGATCCTTAGTCATTTTCTGACTGAATATAGTTGATGTAATTTTTCTTCAGTATCCCTCTTTCCCCCCGCCCTAACTCGAGATAGAATAAGGAGAATTAAAGCTTTGACTGCATCCTGTCTGTAGTTGCTTAGGTGAGCCATCATATTTGACACACTATGTTTAACAATATGAGGAGATAAAATCCAGCTGGACTCAAGGAGAAATGTAAAATAGGTCACATGAACAAGAGAAAGAGCATACCTTTGGTTAATAACTAAACCCAGGGTTAGTTAATGATCAGTAGAGAAATTGTATGTAGTCTTAATCTTAACCTGTCTAACCATGGGACCAATTACACATGGTCAAGTAATCAAGATAAAATAAATAGAAAGGGTCAGTTAATCATCACTTTAGTGAAGGACCAGTTTGGTGAAGTCAGCAAAGTCTGAAAATTTTTTCTTAATCTGTGAAGTTGAATAACTGACCCCACATAATACTCAAATTGCTTCATTCAGATATCTGCTCAAAATTTTGTTCCTCAGTCAGACCTTTACAGACTTTCATATCTCAAAGTAGCCCAAAGTTCTCCTTTTTTTTTTTCTATAATTGGTACCAGGGATTGAACCTAGGGGTGGGTAACCACTGAGAAACATCCCCAGCCCTTTTTATTTTGAGACAGGATGTTGCTAAGTTGTTTAGGGCCTCACTAAGTTCCTGAGGCAGGCTTTGAACTTGTAATTCTCCTACCCCAGCAGGCCAAGCTGCTGGAATTACAGGCATGTGCCGCTGCACCCAGCTAACATATTATATATCTATACTGCAATTCTGTACTGGAATATTAAGCTCCATGAAGACAGAGATTTGGTTGGTTTTGTTTATTGTTCCTATTGAATAGTTCCTAATATATAGTATACATCCAAAACGTTATTTTTAAATGAATGACTAGATGTCACTCTAAATATGCATTTGTGTTCCCAATCTCTATAATGACCTAACAGGAGCATTCTTCTTCTGTACTCTGAGCAGTAGTTAATCAAGCTGCCTGTTTTGCATTCTTTACTTACTTTTAGATAATTTTTCAAAGGTATTGGAGGGCCCCATATATACCTGTTAGCTTTCTTCTATTCCTAGGTCATATACTGCATCTTTATCCACAAGTAGCCAGCTTTCAAATTCATGACAGTAATTATTTCTTCTTTGGTAAAAGCTTTACGTGATGATTCCCGTGGGCAGGAATTGTGCTTTGTCCGTTATACTTATATGTAAAATACTTAACTCTGAAAGGGTGATTTTTTTTTATTTATTCATACATCTGTTTTACTCACTGAACTATAAGCTTTTAAATGGCAGATATTTTCCTAACACCCAGTGTATAACTAGGCATCTAACCCAAATTAGGTTCATAAGAAATGTTTGTAAATGAATGAACACACTCACTTTTTTTTTCTTTTTGGTACCAGAGATTGAACCCAGGGTTGTTTAACCACTGAGCCACATTCCCAGTCCTTTTCATGTTTTATTTTATTGTATTTTACTTTATTGATTCTGCATTGTCTTACTTAATGAAGGGGTTCATTGGTTCATATTCATTCATGCATGCATATAGACAGAGTTGCTTAAACCCAATCCTTATCCAGGATCTCTCCCCTTTCCTCCACTCTTCAATCTCGTGACTCCTCTGTAGTTCCCCCAAATTACAGATATAAGTGACCATATGCATGTTATTTAAACCTTGAAATTACTAGATTTATATGCCTGCCTGAGTGCATCTGGGGTTCTCATGGGAGTCAACTGTACTCTACAATATTGAACATTCCCCTTTTTTCCCTCCCTCTCCTCCTCCCTTTCTCCCCACTCCCTTCATAGCTATAGTCCCCACAGCTTATGTGTTACTTCATATTTGGTGGGTCTATTGAGTAAACCTGAAGAATTTTCATCCTGTCTTAGGTTTTATTCTAGCTTCCACATATGAGAGAAAACATTTGACCTTAAAGTCTCTGGGTTTGGCTTGTTTCACTCAGCATGATCTTTTCCATTTCCATTCATTTACCTGAAAAAGCCACATCATTCTTTCTAATAGCTAAGTAGAACTCTATGTGTATGTATATGTGTGTGTGTATATATATATACATATATATATATATATACACACACACATACCACACAGTTTTTTGATCCATTCATCCAGTGAAGTGCATCTAAGTTGCACTTCATAATTTCGCTATTGTAAATTGAGCTGCTATAACATTGATATAGCTGTATCTCTGTAATAAGCTGATTCTGGCTTTTCTGGAAAAATACCCAGGAGTGGGGGAGTGGGATAGCTGGGTCAAACGGTATGATTCCATCCCTAATTGTTTGAGGAGTCTCCACACTGCTTTCAAGAGTGGCTGTACAAGTTTTCAGCGTGTTAGTGTTACTTTCTTCCCACAACCCCTCCAGATCTGTAATTGTTCATATTCTTCATTTTTGCCACTCTGACTGGAGTGAGGTGGAATCTCAGTGCAGTTTTATTTTTTATTCATTAAATATGGTCTTACATTTTGGAGGGAATCGTTATCAAACAATCAAAGAACAAATGAATAATGACAGAGCAAGCCAAGGTTGATGCCATTCCATGGTTTCCTTCCTTGGTTTCCCCAGAGTTCCATGGTTTCCCCTATTAACTCCCCATGATAAATAGACTTCTCATGGAAGTCGAAGGTTCCCCTCTGAGTTGATTCCCCCATACACCCTCCCTCCAGTCTCCTTGATATCCTTCCTATTCCCTTCCCCCCTCCCTTCCCCCTCCCTAACTCCCCCAGCATCCTAGCAAGGTTCCCCCTGTTCATGTAAAAATTCATACACGTTGAGGTTATTATTAGCTTATTAGCCATCTAGCAAATTGTTTCTATTTGTATTCTAGCTTCCATAGATGAGAGAAAACATTCAGCCCTTGAGTCTCTGAGTTTGGGATATTTCACTTAGCATAATTTTTTCCATCTCCATTCATTTGGCTGCATGTCGCTACCTCAGGAGTCCCTGAGGGCGGGGGGACAATTCGGACCAGCCAGATTGTCCCCTGGGGGCCGAACAGGAGGGCGAGTGCCCCAGCCGAAGTCTGGATCCCCCTCATTGGAGACCCCTTCCCTCTAGGCCGAGGGAAATGAGTCAGTCACACACAGCAGGTGGCAGCTCAAAATCCGTTTATTTTCAAGGCGCACGGATTTTTGTAGAGAGGGGAGATAGCTAAGGATCCAATGGTGAAGTGGCTGGTCGGCTTATCCCAGCCAATGAGGGACTGCTATGTTGGTGTTGTCAGCTATCACCAACCGGGAGGTAGTTTAAAGGGATACAGAAAGAAAGAGGGAGCAGCCCTCAGGCGCGCTCTTTTTGCTCAGAGCACGGGAAGCATGAAAGAGGAAGCTTAAGAGGAGAAAAAGAAGTGTCATGGCATCTGGCGCAGCGTTTGTCTTTTGCACAGTGCCCAACAGCTGCAAATACCATAATATCTTTTTCTCTAATCATTGAGTAGTATTCCATTGTATATATGTACCAAAGTTTTTGGATCCACTCGTCAAGTGAGGGGCATCTGGGTTGGTTCCATAGTTTAGCTACAGTAAATTGAGCTGCTGTAAACATTGATGAAGCTGTACATCTATAATATGCTGATTCTAGCTCTTTTGGGAAAATACGCAGGAGTGAGACAGCTGGGTCATAAGGTGGTTCCAGTCCTAATTTTCTGAGGAGTCTCCACACTGCTTTCCAGAGTAGCTGTACCAGTTTGCGGTCCCACCAGCAATGTGACAGTGTTCCTCTTTTCCCACAGCTCCTCCAGCATCTGTCATTGTTCATATTCTTCATTTTGCCACTCTAATAGGAGTGAGGTGAAATCTCAGTGAAGTTTTGATTTACATTTCTTTTACTGCTAGTAATGTAGAGCATTTTCTCATATATTTATGGGCTTTTTGGACTTCCTCCATTGAGAAATTTCTTTTTAGTTCCATAGCCCATTTATTGATTGGATTATTTGTGGTTTTGGTATTTCATTTTTTGAGTTCTTGATACTCTTGACTAAATCTTTAGCTTTTTTAGTTTAATTGTATCCCATTCATTTATTCTTGAGTCTTGTTAAGGAAGGCAGTGCCGACCCTTATGTCATGTAGTATTGATCCTACTTCTTTTTCAAGCAATTGTAAAGTTGCTGGTTTAATATCCAGATCTTTGAACCATTTTGATTTAATTTTTGTGCAGGGTGAAAGGTAAGGATCCAATTTCAGTTGTCTACATATGGCTGTCCAATTTGTCCAACACCATTTGTTGAATAGGCACTCCTTCTTCCACATTATGCTTTTTGCCCTCCTCGGTGCAGTTTTGATTTGCATTTCTCTGATTCTTAGTGATTTAGAACACTTTCTCATATATCTTTTGGCTTTTTGAACTTCCTTTGTTGAGTTTAGTTCCGTAGTGCATTTATTAATTGGAGTGTTTGGTGTTAAAGTTTTTTGTATATTCCGGATGTTAGTCCCCTGTCAGAGAGGTAGCAGGACATGATTTTCTCCCTTTCTGTAGGTTATCTCTTGATATTTTTGACTAGTTCCTTAGCTGTACAGAAGCTTTTTATTTTAATGACCTCCCATTATTAATTCTTGGTTTTAATTCTTGTGCTACGGGAGTCTTGTTAAGGAAGAAGGAGCCTACACAAATATGGTGGAGTGTTGATCCTGTTTTGTCTTGGTGGAGGGTTGATCCTATTTTGTGTTCTAATAATTGTGTGGTTGCTGGTTTAATTCCTAGTTCTTTGATCTATTTTGATTTGATTTTTGTGCAGGGTGAGAGATAAAGATCTAATTTTAAATGTTTGCATATGGGGGCTGGAGCAGTGGCTCAGTGGTTTGAGGACCTGGGTTCAAACCCCAGCACTATGTACACAACTAAGTGTTGGAGCAACTAAGGCCATGTGAAAAAGAACTAACTAAATAAAGTTGTTTCTCTCTTTCTCTGTCTCTCTCACTGTCCCTTTCTCTTAAAAAAAAATGTTTGCATATGGCTGTCCAATTTGTCCAGCACTGTTTGTTGAACAGGTTGTCATTCCTCCAAGCTATATTCTTGATCCCTTTGTCAAATATCAGATGGTTAAAACTTGTGGGTTAGTCTCAACTTCTATTCTATTCCATTGGTCTTCCTGCCTATTATGATACCAATATTCCCAGCCTTTTTTTATATTTTACTTTGAGACAGGGTCTCGCTAAGTTGCTTAGGGCCTCACCAAGTTATTGAAGCTGGCTAAATTTGCGATCTTCCTACCTCAAGCTCTGGAGTTGCAGAGATTACAGGCATGTGTCACCACTCCTGGCTATGAAGTGCTCACTTTAAGGATGGTTAAGAGGGAAGTTATTCAAGGTCAGGTCAGAAAAAGAGGTACTTGTAGTCCATGACAAAAAGCTTAGATTTTCTTCTAAGTGCAGTAGGATACCATTGAAGCATTTTGTACAAATAAATGTAAATATCTGATATATCATTTTAAAAGTGAATCTAGTTGGGGCTGGGATGGTTGCTCAGCGGTTATGGCACCTGCCTGGCATGTGCAAGGACAAGGGTTCAAACCCCAGCACCAAGTACACAACAAAGTGTTGGAGCAACGAGAGCCACATAAAAAAATTAAATAAAATTGATTTTCTCTATCTCTCTCACTGTCCCTAAAAAAAAAAAAAAAGTGAATCTGACTGCTGAGTGGAGAATGGACTATAAAGATATTAAGAGTAGATGCAGGAAGATCAGTTAGGAGGCTACAGGAAAATCTAAGCAAGACTGTATGTGCTAAAGTGGTGACAACAGAAATGGAGAGAGATGGTTAATTCTGAGATAAGAACTAGTAGAAATTGCTGCTGATTTGGATGTGGGCAATGGAAAAAGAAAGGAATAAAGGAAGACACCTTGGGCTTTTATATTGAATAGCTGAGTGGAATGATAACACCTTTTACTAAAATGAAGAGACTACATTGAGTGAAAAAAAATTTTGTACACAATGCAATAGATTTTAGATGCTTCCTTGCAACCAGGTGGAGAAGTCAGGAAAGCAGATAAATTTACCATTCTGGAACTTAGGGCATAAGGACTAGACTGAGATATAAGCATGGAACTTATTAGGATATGGATAGTATTTAAAGATTGCTGGACCTAGTAGTGCATGCCTGTAATCCCGGCAACTTGGGAGGTTGAGGTAGGAGGATCACCCTGAACAACTTAGTGAGACCCTGTCTCAAAATAAAAAATAGAAAGGGCTTGGGATATAGCTCAGCAGTAAAGCACCCCTGGATTCAATCCCCAGTACCATAATTAACAATAATAATAATAATAATAAAAGTAGCAGTATTTAAAAGCTTTGGGAGGGGGCTGGGAATGTAACTCAGTTGTAGATCTTGTGTGAGGCCCAGGGTTTAATCCCCAGAACCAAAACAATTAATAACTAATTAATTAAAACTGTGGGAGTGGATGAGATAATTTAGAATAAAAAGAGTCTCTTCAATATCTAGCAACTAGATGGAGAAAGAAAAGTTAGCAAGGAGCTATAATAAGAGAGGTAAAAACAAAGAGAAAGTGGTAATTTGGAAATAGAGTCAAGGATGGAAATTTTTTAAGAATGAAGAAATAATCACCTGGGTCAAATACCATCAAGAGATGAAGAAAGATGAGGACAAAACCAGGTTGCCTGGATTTGGCAATGTGAGGATTATTGGTGTACCATCATAAGAGCATGTTAAGCCAAGTCTTGAAAAACGCTACTGTAGAGGACATGGATGGGCATTTGTCTACATTTAGTCTATTTGTTTACCACCTAAAACTCTCTACATCCACCTAGGTGAGGTGGTACACACCTGTAATCTCAGTAACTGAGGAGGCTGAGATAGGAGGATCACTAGTTAAAGGCAGCCTCAGCAACTTAGGCCCTAAGCAACTCAGTGAGATCCTGTCTCAAAATAAAATATAAAAAGAACAGGGAGGGGCTGGAGTGCTGGCTCAGCAGTTACAGTGCTTGCCTGGCATGAGCGAGTACAAGAGTTCAAACCCTAGCACCCACATGCACAACTAAGTATTGGAGAAATGAAAGCCATGTGAAAAACTGAATAAAAATTGATTCTCTCTCTCTCTTAAAAAAAAAAAAAAAAAAAAGGACTGGGAATGTGGGTCAGTGGTTAAGTGCCCCTGGGTTCAATCCTTGGTACCAAACAAACCAAAAACCAAAACCAAAACTGTCTGCAGTCCTCTGCAAACTGGCTTCTAACTGACGGACTGAAGCTCTTGCCGCAGACACCAACAGCGTCTTCATTGTAAATGCAGTGGACAATACGTTTCCTTCTTATACTTGATCCTTGGTAGCATTTGAAGTCCACTTTTTTTCCTTGAAACATTCTTTGCTATTATAAGCAACTTCTGTGTCCTTTTTGGATTCCTTTTCCTCTGCCCATCACTTAGTTATATTTCTTAAGAGTTCTACCCTAGTTACTTTCCTTACTTTTCATGCCCTCCATGGATAAGCTCATCCACTCCTGTGGTTCAATTATCATTGGCATGTAGATGACTTTGAACCTTCTCCAGTAAAGATCCCAACTTCACCTCAGAGGAACCTTCTCTGACCAATGTATCTAAATTAGATCTTCCCATTATTCTCTGTCAGAAAACTGTTTCCATAATAATACTTAAGTAATTTTTGTTGTTTATTATAAGCTTCATAGACTGCAAGCTCCATAGAATCCAGAACTAATTTTGTTTTGCTCATTGCTGTTTATAAATGAACTTTCTTCTGTGTGTGTAAGTATGCATGTGTGAGAGAGAAATATTGGGGATTGAACACAGGGCCCTCTATTATTACTGAGCTAAATCTCCAGCCCGTATTATTTTTTATTTTGAGACAGTATCTCTAAGTTGCTGAGGCTGGCCTTGAACTTGGAATCCTTATGTCTCAGTCTTCTGAGTAGCTGGGATTATTGGAGGTGTCCACTATGTCCAGCTCCCTAGCCATTTTAAATTTTGTTTTGAGATAGGGTCTTGCTAAGTTGCTGAGGCTGACCTCAAACTTAGAATCCTCCTGCCTCAGCCTCCCAAGTTGCTGGAATTACAGACATGTGCCACCATACCCAGCTGAACTCTGTCCCTGTTGAACTTCAGAGTGATATACTCATTTGCTGATTTGAGGTCTGGGCTAATTCCACTTTTCTGAAACTGAACTCATCATTCTTAACATCCTTCTATTCTTTCCTATCTGCCCCCCATACATAAAGGAATATAGAGTACTCTTTCTATCATGGTGAATGATAAATCACCATTTACATTAATGACTAAATCCAAAATCTAGGAGTCACTCTTGCTTTCCTTTTTCCTTCACTTATCTCTAAAATATCTTGAATTTATCGACTTTGTCTCTAACCTCCTAGTTCATGCCACCAAAATTTCCCATCTAGATTATTAACAGATCTTCTGGCCTCCATTCCTTTCCTTTTCTTATCATTTATCAATACTGAAGTCAGAGGAATCATTGGAAATATCATTTCCTTCCTTCCCCTCTTTCTTCCTTTCTGTGCTAGAGATTGAACTCTGGGCCTTGCCTGTGCTAGGCAAGTACTGAGCTGTACCCCTAGCCCTATTTCCCTCTTTAAAAGCATTCCATACAACTTTTGCTCTGAGAATAAAATTCAACTCTCTTAACAAACCATAGAAACCCGGACCGGCTTATCTTTTTTAAGTCTTGTGTTTTGATGCTTTGGCTCTTGCTTATCTCTTTGAGTCGCCTGTCTTATCCTTAGCCTCCCACCTCTAACTAAAACACAGAATGAATCTATTTTAATTCTTTTTGTTTGGATGTGGGGTCTCACTTTGTTTCCTAGACTGGCTTTAAAATCATGGGCTCAAGTAATCCTCTTGCTTCAGTCTCCTGAGTAGCTGGTGCATGCCTAATTTTTCAGTTATTTATATGAATAGTTTTTATCTGTTCCCTCTGGGCCTTTGTACATGTTGTTCTATCTATCTGTCTGGAACATTCTTTTCTTTTTTTTAGGATTGAACCCAGAGGGGCTTAAAAACTTAAACACATCCCTAGCCTCCTGGCCCCTTTTTTTTTTTAAATTTTGAGACAAGATCTCACTAAATTGCTTAGGCCCTTACTAAGTTGCTGATACTGCCTTTGAACTTGTGATCCTCCTGCCTCAGCCTCCAGAGCTGCTGGGATTACAGGTGTACACCAATACACCTGGCTATCGGGAACATTCTTGCTCTCAAATATGTATGTGGATAAATATATACAGTATATAACACTGTGCTGTATTATAATTTTCTATTTTTTTGGATTTTCCATTGAAGGCGTGGGCATTGTCATTCTTTTTGTTAACTTTTTTTTTTTTTAAAGAGAGGGATAGTAGAAAGAAAGAGAAAGAGGGAATCAATTTTATTTAGTTTGTCATGTGGCTTTCATTGCCCAGACACTTCATTGGGTGTGTGGTGCTAGGGTTTGAAGCCACATTCTTGCACATGCCAGGCAAGTGCTGTAACTGCTGGGCCACCACTCCAGCCCCCTGGATTATCATTCTTATTATATATTAGTTCCTAACGGAGTATGAGAAACAGAGAAGAATTTTAATAAATACTTTTTGAGAGAAGGGATAGAACAATCTGCTGTATTTAGGTGTTCTTTTATGAAATATGGCAAAGGGTAATACTGGGAAAATTATCAGAGTTTGAATCTCAAGATCAAATCTGCTTTTAATTTCATTTCTTTAAGCCAGACTTACTCCCTCACATGTATTGTAAAATAATACTACTCATCCTTTTCTTTGGATCTCATGCATGCTGGGCAGGCTCTGCCACTAAACTACATTTTTAGTTTCATCCTACTTCTGGTAATTGTCTGATCAGATAAGGTTTATAAAAGCATTCTGAAAGCTATAAAGTACTTTATTCATTTAAAAAATAATGTGGAAAATTCATAGAAGATTATAAAAGATCACAGACCCACAGGACAATACTTAAAGACCATGTTAATAAAAATAAATATTTTATTTTATTTTTTTTTTTAAAGAGAGAGAGAATCAATTTTTATTGAGCTTTTCATATGGCCTTCATTGCTCAGACACTTGCTTGTGTAAGTGGTGCTGGGGTTTGAACTCATGTACTCACGCGTGCTGGGCAAGCGCCATAACTGCTGAGCCACCACTCCAGCTCCAGAAAGAAATATTTTAGAATTATCTTCAAAGGGAAGTATAAAAGTATAAAATATATCTACTTTTTATTTTATTTATTTATTTATTTTGTGGTACCAGGGATTGAACCCAGGGGCACTGAACCACTGAGCCACATCCCCATCCCCTTTTATATTTTATTTTGAGACAGGGTCTTGCTGAGTTGCTGAGGCTGGCTTTGAACTTGCAGTCCTGCCTCCCGAGTCTCTGGGATTATAGGCATGCGCCACTGTGCCCAGCTACTTTTTTTTTTTTTTAAAAAGAGAGAGAGAAAATGAGAGAATCAATTTTATTTATTTTTTTTTTTTTTAAAGAAAGAGGGACAGTGAGAGAGACAGAGAAAGAGAGAAACAACTTTATTTAGTTTTTCACAGGGCCTTAGTTGCTCCAACACTTAGTTGTGTACATGGTGCTGGGGTTTGAACCTGGGTCCTCGTGCTTGCCAGGCAAGTGCCGAAACTGCTGAGCCACCGCTCCAGCCCCTTTTAGTTTTTCATTGGGTTTTCTTTGCTCCAATATTTAGTTGTGTGTGGGGGGTTCGAACCCAGGTCCTCATGCATGCCAGGCAAGTGCGATACCACTGGGCCACCGCTCTAGCCCCCAAACCTACTTTTTGTTTTTTATTTATTTACTTTTTTAGAATGAGAGGGACGGTGAGAAAAAGAGAATCAGTTTTACTTAGTTTTTCATGTGGCTGTTGTTGCTCTAACACTTTGTTATGTATGTGGTGCTAGGGTACAAACCTGCATCCTTGTGCATGCTGGGCCCTAACCACTAAGCCAGTCCCTAAACCTACTTTTTTAAAAAGCAGCTTTATTGAGATATATTTTACATGCTCTTTAAAGTATACAATTCAGTGGTTTTTAATAAATTCACAGAATTGTGCAGTCGGTACTACTTAATTTGGGAAATCTTTTCATTGCTCAAAAAAAAAAAAAAAAACAAAACAACCCTATATTCATTAACAGACACTTCTCAAATACTCCCCATCCTCCACAACCCCAGACAATCACTAATTTGCGTTTTGTCCCTTTAGATCTGCCTATTCAAGACATTTCATAAATGTAGAATCATGTGGCTCAGAGGTAGAGTGGTTACCTAGCATGTGCAAAGGTCTGGGTTTGATCCCCAGTATGGCCAAAAAAGGTATCTTACCATGTGTGTTCTTTTGTGACTGACTGCATTCACCAAGTATAATGTTATCAAGATTAACTTCATTAATATTTCATTTTATGGCCAAATAATGTTCTGTTTTATAGGTAGATATGCATTTTATTTATCCTTCAGTGGATGGACATTTGGGTAGTTTCTACCTTTTTTTTTTTTTTTTTTAAAGAGAGAGGAACAGTGAGAGAAAGAGAGAATCAATTTTATTCAGTTTTACATGTGGCTTTCATTCCTCCGAGACTACTTTGTGTATGTGGTGCTGGGGTTCAAACTTGGGTCCTTGCACATGCTAGGCAAGCACCATAACCGCTGAGCAACCACTCCAGCCAGCCCTAATTTCTACTTTTTAGCTACTATGAACAGTGCTTCTATGGAACATGCATAAGACAGGTTTTGTATGGATATGTATTTTCATTTCTTTCTTTCTCTCTTTGTGTACTAAGGGTTGAACCCACAGACCCTTTATCTTTGTGCTACATCCCCAGTTCTTTTTATTTTTTTTATTTTGAGACAGGGTCTTGCTAAGTTGCTGAGAATCTTGCTAAATTGCTGAGTGTTAGAAATACCAAGGTGCAGTGCGATAAATCAGACACAGGATAATCAAACATGTCAGAAGTAGGTCAGCAAGGCACAATTGTACTTTTTTTTTTCTTTTTAAGAGAGAAACAACTTTATTCAGTTTTTCACATGGCCTTAGTTGCTCTAACACTTAGCTGTGTACGTGGTGCTGGGGTTTGAACCCAGGTCCCCGTGCCTGCCAGGCAAGCGCCAAAACCTCTGAAACCGCCAAGCCACTGCTCCAGCCCCACAATTGTACTTTTGCAGAAGGGAGTGTTCCCAAAGGAAATATGGCAAGTGAATGCACCTGGGCGGTCGTTCCACCAATTTATCCCTAACAAAGTACTGCCCCTCTCTCTGATAGGAAGAGTTTGGGGGTACAATGTATGTGATTGGCTAATTTAAAGTTGGGGTGGGTTTTGAAAAGAACTACAGTTGTAATTGGATACCTCTTGGGGAATTTTTAAAAATTGTTTCTTTCTGACCACATGGTTCCCTAAATTAAGACGGTTTCATTATACATGTGAAACTTAAGTTACGGTAAACATGCCTGTGTTGCATTATAGGTTTAACTTTGATAGGAAGGAAAGCATAAATGTGACACTGAGGCTGGCTGCCAACTTGTGATCCTCCTGCCTCCTAAGTTGCTGTAATTATAGGTGTGTGCTACCATGTCCGGCTGTGTGTTTTTTTTAAAGACTTTTGAAATCATTTTTTTTTCCTAACCTATACATAAATAATTACCACATATACCATTGGGAAAAAAAATCTGGTCACAAATAGATCAGAGCTTCTCCATTCCTAATTGAATAAAAAAATTGAGCCCGGCATGGCAGCACGTGCTTATAATCCCAGTGACTGAGAGGCTGAGGCAGGAGGATCACAAGTTGTAGGCCAGCCTCAGCAACTTAGCAAGGGCTAGAGAGGTGGCACAGCGGTTGCAGCACTTGCCTGGCATGAGCAAGGATGCGGGTTCAAACCCCAGCACCATGAACACAATAAAGTGTTGGAGCAACGAAAGCTACGTGCGAATTGATTCTCTCACTGTCCCTCTTTCTTTAGAAAAAAAAGACAATGAAAGCCATGTGAAAATCGATTCTCTCTCTCACTGTCTCTCTCTCTCTCTTTTAGAGAGGGACAGTGAGAGACAGAATCAACTTTAGTTTTTCATGTGGCCTTCTCTGCTCTGACACTTCGTTGTGCACGTGGTGCTGGGGTTTGAACTTGCGTACTCGTGCATGCCAGGCAAGTGCAGTAACAGCTGAGCCACCACTCCGGCCCATGAAGAAAATTTTTTAATGCTTCAGGTTATTTTACCTGAAAATTAAAAGCTAATCTGTCAGTATTGAAGACTTTAACACAGTGTAGTTGGGGTTTTTTTTTTTTTTATCATTGCTGAGCAAGGGTATTAAGGAACCTTAGCCAATGTGAGAGATACTTCCTTGATCACAAACTGTGCAACCCAAAATGTAACTCCCTACCTAGTGGACTGCCGTGGCTCTCACTCAAATTGGGATGCTTCTGATATCTTTCTAACAGTTTTCAAATTGCTTTCTTTAAAAATTATTTTGGTGGCTCAGTGGTTGGAGCACTTGCCTGGCATGTGCAAGAACCCAGGTTCAAACCCCAGCACCACATACACAATTAAGTGTTGGAGAAACAAGGATCAGATGAAAAATAAATAAAATTGATTCTTTCTCTCTCACTTTCTACCTCTCTTTTTTTTTTAAAAATGTTTCATTTTATATTTTTCCACTTTTTTATTGGTGCATTATAGCTGTATATATTGATGGGATTTGTTGTTACAAATTGGTACATGTACACAGTATAACAGTATTATTTGAGCAGTATCATCCCCAGCATTTCACTCCTCCCTCCGTACTTCCCATCCATAGTCCCTTTCTTCTATTGATCTCCCTTTGAGATGTAGGAGATCTACCCCCACCTTTCTTTTCCTTTTTCCTTTCTTTAGCTTCTGCTTATGAGAGAAAACATAACACCCTTAACCTTCTGAGTTTGGCTTTTTCACTTAACATGATGGTCTCTAGTTCCATCCATTTTTCTGCAAATGCCATAATTTAATTTTTCTTTATGACTGAATAAATATATCTTCATGACTGAATATATATATCTCTCACATTTTTTTATCCATTCATCCATTGATGGACACCTAGGCTCTGGTTCCGTAGTTTGGCTATTATGAATTGTGCTGCTATAAACTTGGCTATGTATGTATGTATCACTGTAGTAGGATGACTTTAATTCTTCAGGGTAAATACTGAGGAGTGGTATAGCTGGGACATACAGTGGTTCTATGCTGGGTCTTTTTCTTTTGGTACCAAGGATTGAACTCAGGGGCAGTTAACCACTGAGCTACATCCCCAGCCCTTTTTAAATTTTTTTTTTTTTTAATTTTGAGACAGGGTCTTGCTAAGTTGCATAAGGCCTCACTAAGTTGCTGAGGCTGGCTTTGAACTTATGATCCTCCTGCCTCAGCTTTCCAAGTCTCTTGAGGTTACAGGCCAGCGCCACTGCACTGGCTCCATACCAGATCTTTTTAGGAGCCTTCATACTGATTTCCATAGCTCATTGTACTAATTTACAATCCCACCAACAGTGTAAAAGAGTTCCTTTTTCTCCACACCTTCTCCAGCATTTATTATTTTTTGTATTCTTATTTTTTTTTTCTTGGTACCAGGGATTGAATCCAAGGGTACTTTAGCACTGAGCCACATCCCCAACCCGTTATTTATTTTTCATTTTGAGATAGGGTCTTGCTAAGTTGCATACAGTCGTGCTAAATTGCTGATGCTGGCCTTGAACTTGCAATCCTCCTTCCTCAGCCTCCTGAATCCTGGGGTTATAGGTGTGCACCACCACGCCCAGCTATTTTTTTTTTATTTCTTTTTTAAGGGGGGGGGAGAGGAAGGAGAATCAACTTTAATTTTTCATGTGGCCTTTGTTTCTCTGACACTGAGTTGTTTATGTGGTGCAGTGATTCAAACCTAGGTCCTCACTCATGCCAGGCAAGTGCTCCAACAGCTGAGGTGCTGCTCCAGCCCCTATTTTTTGTATTCTTGATGACTGCCATTCTGACTGGTGTGAGATGAAATCTCAGTGTAGTTTTGATTTTCATTTCCTTCATTACTAATGATGTTGAATTTTTGCATGTATTTGTTGGCCATTTGTATTTCTTTTGAGAAGTGTCTCTTTAGTTCATTTGTCCATTTATGAATTGGGTTATTTGATTTTTTGGTGAAAAGTTTTTTGAGCTCTTTACATATTCTATATATTAATCCTCTGTCAGAAGAATAACTAGCAAAATTTTTCTTCTATTCTGTTTTATGTCTTCACATTTCTAATTGTTTGCTATACAGAAGTGGTTTTTTTTTTTAAGATAGAATCAATTATATTTATTTTTTCTTCTTCTCTGGTTTTAGTTTTTCTGATACTAGTTATGTATGTGGTGCTGGAGTTTGAACCCAGGTCCTTGTGCATGCTAGGCAAGTGCTCTCCCACTGAGCCACCCCTCCAACCTATACAGAAGCTTTTGAATTTGATGTTCTTCCATTTATTAACTCTTGGCATTGCTTTCTGAGCTTTAGGTGTCCTATTGAGAAAGTTGTTGTCTGTGCCTAAAAGCTGGAGTGTTGATCCTTTGTTTTCTTCTAGGTGTTGCATAGTTTCTGATCTAATTCTGAGATCTTTGATCCATTTTGAGTTGATTTTTGTGCCGGGTGAGAGATAAGGGTTTAGTTTCATTCTTCTACATATAGATAACCAGTTTTCCTAGGACCATTTGTTAAAAAGGCTGTCTTTTCTTCAGTATGTTTTTGTCATCTTTGTCAAGAATCAGATGACTGTCTGCGTATGGGTTTGGCACTGCCGGTACCGGGCAGTTTTTGTTTCTGTAACTCTGTAGTTATAATTTGAAGTCAGGTATTGTGATGCCTCCAGCATTGTTTTTTGTTTTTTTTTTTTTTTTTGGCTTAAAATTGTCTTGGCTAGTTTGGGTCTTTTATTTTTCCAAATGAATCTTAGAACTTTTATTTTCTAGTTCTGTGAAGAATGTTATTGATATTTTGATGGGGATTGTCAATACAATCTGTATATTGCTTTTGGTAGTATGGCCACATTAACAGTATTAATTCTGCCTATCCGTGAACATGGGAGGTTTTTCCATCTTCTGAGGTCTTCTTCAATTTCTTTCTTCAATGTTCTATAGTCTTCATTGTAGAGGTCTTTCATCTCCTTGGTTAGATTTATTCCTAGGTATTTCATTTTATTTTTTTGGAGGAAAAAAATACTACTGTGAATGGAATTGTTTTTCTGATTTTTTTTCTCAGAAGATTCATTGTTGGTATATAGGAAAGCTATTGATTTCTTTTTTAAGAGAGAGGAAGAAAGAGAGAGAGAGAATCAATTTTACTTATTTTTCTATCTTATTTTTGTTTTTCCAACACTTAGTTGTGTATGTGGTCCTGGGGTTTGAACCCAGGTCCTTGTGCATGCCAGGCTAGTGCTCTACCACTTGCCATGGCTCCAGCCCCTTGCTCCAGACTTTAAAAGAAATTCTTTGTTTTTCCCAGTATACTATGAGGTTGGCTTTAGGTTTCTCATAGGTAGCCTTTATGATATTGTGGTAGGTTCCTTCTATCCCTAGTTTCTTCAGTGGGTGCTGAATTTTGTCAAAGGCTTTTTCTGTATCTGTTGAGATTACTAAGTGATTTTTGTCCTTAATTCTGTTAATGTGATGAATTATATTTATTGATGTTTATATTGACCCACCCTTGCATCTCTGGAATAAAGCCAACTTGGTCATGGTGTACAGTCATCTTTTTTTTTTTAAGTATTAAGTATTAAGATACTCTTTTTTCTTTTTTAAAGAGAGAAGGACAGTGAGGGAGAGAGAGAGAGACAGAGACAGAGAGAATCAATTTTTATTGAGTTCCTCACATGGCCCTCGTTGCTCCGACACCCAGCTGTGTATGTGGGTGCTGGGGCTTGAAAACCCACACAGTAGCGCATTCCAGGCAAGCGCCTACATTTGGGCCAATTCTCAAGGCTGCTAGCATTATTTTTTCATTGAAAGGATGACTAATATGTAATTGCTCCAGGATGTTACGGTGCACAAATCTCAAAACTGCATGACTTGCAGGTGGACTTACCCCTGCAGCTTTTGCAATGTTGGCAGACACATGTTTTGGGAAAGAAATGCCAGCTTTGAAACAGAGCACAGGAACAGTTGAGACACTGTCCTTAGCAGGGAAACTTCCCCACATCAAATAAAAAGAACTTGAGAGACCACATAATCAAGGGTCACTGAAATGAAGAACAGTGAAAACAGCCAATTTGAAACACCTACAATGCTGATGTCCTTACAGGGAACTGGGACTGGGGTTTCTAGGAGCCAAAGCACAGCTGCCACCGCTCCAGCCCCTATAGTCTTCTTAATATGTTGCTGAACATGATTTGCTAGTATTAAGTATTTTTGCATCTAAGTTCATCCGGGATATTGATCTGTAGTTTTATTTCCTTGATGTGTCCTTATCTGGTTTTGGTATGCATGTGGTACTGGCTTCATAGAATGAATTCGGAAGTATTCTATTCCTTTTTATTTCATGGAATAATTTGAGGAGTACTGGCAATAGTTCTTGAAAGGTTGGTAGAATTCAGCTGGGAATCCATTCGATCCTGGGATTTTCTTTGTTTTAAATATTTTTATTACTGCTTACAAATTATTGGTCTGTTTAGGTTTTCTGTGTCCTTTTTTTAAGACAAAGAATTTTATTTTTTCATCTGGTTTTTGTTTTTCCTCCACTTAGTTGTGTGTGTGTCACTGACGATCGAACCCAGGTTCTCATGTGTGCCAGGAAAGAACTCTATGGCTTAGCTCACCTCTCCAGCCCACCCCCCGCCTTTTTTTTTTTTTTTAAGAGAGAGGGACAGTGAGAGAGACAGAGAGACAGAATCAATTTTTATTTAGTTTTTCATATGGCTTTTTGTTGCTCTGACATGGTTGTGTATGTGATGCTGGGGTTTGAACCCATGTACCTGTGCATGCTGGTGCTGGGCAAGTGCTGTAACCGCCAAGCCACTGGTCTAGCCCCTCTCCTGCCCCTTTCTATGTTTTGTTGTTGTTGTTGTTGTTGTTGTTGTTTTTGTTGATTTTTAAGAGAGAGGGACAGGGTCTGGAGGGGCTGGAGCGGTGGCTCAGAGGTTACGGTGCTTGCCCAGCATGTGCAAGTACATGGGTTCAAACCCCAACACCCATGTACACAACTAAGTGTCAGAGCAGCAAAAGCCATGTGGAAAACTCAATAAAAATTGATCCTCTCTGTCTCTGTCTCTCTCTCTCTCACTGTCCTTCTCTAAAAAAAAAATAAAATAAATAAAAAAAGAGAGAGGGACAGTGAGGGAGAGGGAGAGAGAGAGAATCAATTTTGTGTAGCTTTTCACATGACTTTTGTTGCTTCAAGATGGCTTTTCACATGGCTTTTCATTGCTCATTGTGTATGTGATGCTGAGGTTTGAACTCATACTCACGCATGTTGGGCAAGTACTGTAAAGTGCTGTAACCACTGAGCCACCTCTTCAGCCCAGTTTTAAGGTTATTTTTAAGGTTATTTTTGTGCAAATCTATTCTCTCTAAGCCACAATAGTCTTATTTCAATTAGAAATCTGAACACAAGGGGCTGGAGTGGTGGCTCAGTGGTTACGGTGCTTGCGAGTTCAAACCCCAGCACCCACGTACACAACGAAGTCTCAGAGCAATGGAACCCATGTGAAAAACTGAATAAAATTGATTCTCTCTTTCTCTCTATCTCTCACTGTCCCCTCTTTCTTTAAAAAAAAAAATCTGAACACAATGCCACCTTCTCCTCCTCCTCCTTCTTTTAAAGAGAGAGGGACAGTGAGAGAGAGAGAGAATCAATTTATTTAGTTTTTCATGCGGCTTTTGTTGCTCTGACACTTTGTTGTATATGTGGTGCTGAGGTTTGAACCCACATCCTCACCCATGCCTGGCAGGCGCTGTAACTGCTGAGCCACTGCTCTAGCCCCTACAATGCCTTCTTAAAACCCTTTGACTTCCTATCACTTAAATTTTAGATTCTTCAGAATGACACATAGTTTTCTAAATGATCTAGTTTCTGTTAACCTCCCCTGTCTCAGCCACAGCTTTCACCTTACATCTCAAGTTATGATGTAGGTTATGTATCAGCTAATGTATTAGGTAGATTTAATTCTTTGTAGTTATAGACCATATATGGTCTAGTTTCGTACCTCTATGTCTGGAATGCTTACTTCTTCTAAAGGCTGAATTAATAGTTGCCTCTTAATTATTGCTATATTTTGTACATATTTCTTCTATATGTACAAAACACAGGTACTGGAGATTGAACCCAAGGATGCTTTACCACCGAGCCACATCCCCAACCCTTTTTATTTTTATTTTTTATTTCAAGACAGGGTCTATTGCAGTTGCTTAGGACCTCACTAAGGTGCTGCGGCTGGCCTTGAACTTGTGAGTCTTCTGTTGCAGCCTTCTAAGCTGCTGGGATTACAAGAATGTACTACTATACCTGGCCATATTTTGTTTTATACGTTGGCTCACATGTCAAATGTCTCTTCTACCATGCTGTGATGAATTACTAAAGGGCAAGAACTCATACTGTTCATCTTAGCACTTCTAGTTCTTGCTCCTGGCATAAAGTATTCAGTAGAGGAAAAAAAATATTCAGTAGAGATTTTTTAAGCAAGAGGATGATAATTCTTGCTCTATGTGGTATCTTCTAGAGTTGCCCTGTGTGAAGTATCTTCTGATATCATCTGGTCTGATGCCAACTAGTTGTCCAGTAATTCAATTCATTTTTTTAAAAAAAGAAATATAACTTTCATTGATGGTTTAGGGCCAAAATGGACAGTTTCACAAAACAGAAATAAAACAATCCTGCAAGGTGCAGTGGTACACATCTGCAATCCCAGCAACTTGGGAGGCTGAGGCAGGAGGATGGCAAATTCAAGGCCAGCATCAAGCAACTTATCCTGTATGAATATGAAAAAATTTCAAAGGATTGGGATATAACTCAGTGGTAGAGTACCCCCAGGCTCAATCCCCAATATTAAAAAAGAAATAAGACAATCCCCCCCAAAAGAGTGTAAAATTGCAGCAAATTATTGTTTCTCACCCTTATCCTTTCCTTAAGCACCTCATTCCCACAAAGCTGTCCCCACTTCAGAGTCAGATACAATGGTGCATACCTGTAATCCTAGCAACTTGGGAGGCTAAAACAAAAGGATCACAAGTTTGAGGATAACCTGGGCAACTTGGCAAGAACCAGTCAAAAAATAAAAAATAAAAAGGGCTGGGGATGAGCGCCTCTGGGTTTAATCCTTAAATGGCTGCTTCCATCACTTTAGATGCTAACCACACATGGGGTGCCTAGGCTGTCCACATTTTAGTCCATCTGACTACAAATTTAGAAGTCTCTGTTCTCTGAGCCTCCCTTCTCTGCTTTGCTAATTGGCTAGAATGATTCACAAAACTCGGGAATATACTTTATTCATGATTGGTGGTTACTTATAAAGTGGGCTGGAGCAGTGGCTTGGTGGTTGCCTAGCATGCGTAATTACACAGGTTCAAACCCCAGCACCCATACACACAACTAAATGTCAGAGAAACAAAAGCCTTGTGGGAAACTCAATAAAAATTGATTCATATTCTCTCTATCTCTCTCTCTCTGTCACTGTCCTTCTCTCTTTAAAAAAAAAAAATATATATATATATAACTCAGGCATAGTCACATGGAAGAGAGGCATAGGGCAAGGTCTGGGGGTAGGAGCCAGATTCCATACACTCTCCAGGCATAATATTCTTCTTGCACCTCAATGTGTTTACCAACCTGGAAGCTCCCCATACTTCCTTGTTTAGAGGTTTTTATGAAGGATCTACTACATAGGCATGGTTGATCAAAAAATTGGCCATTGGTGATTGAATTAATCTCTAGCCCTTCTCCATTTCCTAGATATGGAGAGAAAAGAGAAGAAAAGAGAACTTTCAACCCCCAATCCTCTCTAGTCAGTAATTAGTTCCTGTGGCATCCAGTCCCCATCCTGGAAGCTTGTCTAGGAGCCCCACTCCTAGGAGTCACCTCATTAACAATGAGATGTTTCATACTGACTCACATACTGAGCTTTTGGGGGACATCTTTTAGCCTCAGCAAGGCCCTAAACAACAGTGAGACCCTGTCTCCAAATAAAAATAAAAAAAGGGTTGGGATGTTGCTCAGTGGTAAGTGTTCCCAAGTTTAGTCTCTGGAACAAAACAAAACAAAAAAATCCTTCTTTAGAAACAAAGTATGGAGGAATGACAGCCTGTTCAACAAGTGGTGCTGGACAAACTGGACAGACATTTGCAAGAAGTTTTCTTTTCTCTCACCTTGCACAAAAATCAAATCAAAATGGATCAAGGAACTAGGAATTAAACCAGCTACTATACAACTGCTAGAAGAAAAATTAGGGTCAACACATCAGCATTTGGGAGTAGGCAAAGTCTTTTTCAACAAGACTCCCAAAATGAAAGAATTAAAGTAAAAAATCAATGAGTGGGATGCCATTAAACTAAAAAGCTTTTGCTCAGCCAAGTATTTTGTCAAAATTTTCAAAAGACAACCTACAGAATGGGAGATAATCATGGCCTCTGATTCCTCTGACAAGGGATTAATATCCAAACTTTACAAAGAACTTAAAAACCTTGATAACAAAACAATCCAATCAATAAATGGGCCAGAGAGCTAAATAGAAACTTCTCAACAGAGGAAATTGAGCAAGTCAATGAATACATGTAAAAGTGTTCTAAATCACTAGTAATCAGAGACATGCAAGTCAAAACTACATTAAGATTTCACCTCACTCATCAGATTGGCAAAGATGAAGAATGTAAACAATAACAGATGCTGGAGGGGGTGGGGAGATAGGAACACTAGCATACTGTTGGTAGAAATGCAAACTGGTACCGCTACTCTGGAAAGCAGTGTGGAGACTCCTCAAAAAATTAAGGATGTATTCACCATAAGATCCAGCTATCCCTCTTGTGGATATTTTCCCAGAAGAGCTAGAAGCAGCATATTATAGCAATATAGTAAAATCTATGTTCATAGCAGCTCAATTTACAACAGCTGAATTACGGAACCAACCCAGATGCCCCTCATTGGATGAATAGATCCAAAAACTGCAATATTGTTGTTTCTAATAGCTGAGTAGAACTCCATTGTATATGTATGTGTGTATCTGTATACATACATATATCCAAGCTTTTGGATCCATTCACCCAGTGAGGGGGCATCTGGATTGATTCCATAGTTTAGCTTTTTTTTTTTTTAAAGAGAGGACAGTGTGTGAGAGAGAGAGAGAGAGAGAGAGAGAGAGACAGAGAATCAATTTTTATTGAGTTTCTTAAATGGCTTTTGTTGCTCTGACACTTAGCTATGTATGTGGGTGCTGGGGTTTGAACCCGTGTACTTGCATGTGCCAGGCAAGCACTGTAACCGCTGAGCCACTGCTCCAGCCCATAGTTTAGCTATTTTAAATTGAGCTGCTATAAAAATTGATTTTGCTGTATTGCTGTAATGTGCTGATTCTGACTCCTCTGGGAAAATACCCAGAAGAGGGATTGCTGGGTTGTATGATGGATCCAACCCTATTTTTTTTTTTCAGAGAGGGAGAGAGAGAAAGAATCAATTCTGTTTAGTTCTTCATCTGATTTTCATTGCTCCAACACTTCGTTGTATACGTGGTGCTGGGGTTCGAACTGGGTCCTAGCTCATGCCAGGCAAGCGCCATACTGCTAAGCCACTGCTTCAGCCCCCAAACCTAATTTTTTGAGGAGTCTCCACACTGCTTTCCCGAGCGGCTGTACCTGTTTGCAGTTCCACCAACAGTGTGTTAGTGTGCCTATCTCCCCACAACCCCTCCAGCATTTGTTACTGTTTGCCAGTCTGACTGGAGTGAGGTGAAATCTTAATGTAGTTTTTGACTTGCATGTCTCTGATTACTAGTGATTTAGAACACTTTTACATGTATTCATTGACTTGCTCAATTTCCTCTGTTGAGAAGTTTCTATTTAGCTCTCTGGCCCATTTATTGATTGGATTGTTTTGTTATCAAGGTTTTTAAGTTCTTTGTAAATTTTGGATATTAATCCCCTGTCAGAGGAATCAGAGGCCATGATTATCTCCCATTCTATAGGCTGTCTTTTGAAAATTTTGACAAAATACTTGGCTGAGCAAAAGTTTTTTAGTTTAATGGCATCCCATTCATTGATTTTTAAAGAGAGGGACAGTGAGAGAGAGAGAAAGAGAGACTCGACATTATTTTCATGTGGCGTTCGTTGCTCCGACACCTTGTTGTGTATATGGTGCTTGGGTTTGAACCCATGTCCTTGAGTATGCTGGGCAAGCACCATAACCACTGAGCCACCACTCCAGCCCCCATTCATTGATTTTTTTACTTTAATTCTTTCACTTTGGGAGTCTTGTTGAGAAAGTCTTTTCCTACTTCCAAATGCTGGAGTGTTGGTCCTAATTTTTTTTCTAGCAGTTGTATGGTAGCTGGTTTAATTTTAGTTCCATAATCCATTTTGATTTGTGTTTTGTGCAAAATGAGAGATAAGGATCTAATTTCAACTTCCTGTAAATGTCTGACCAGTTTGTCCAGCACCATTTGTTGAATAGGCTGGCTTTCCTCTATGTTGTATTTTTTAACATAGCATTTATTTTTTTATTTTTTATTTTTTTAAAGAGAGAGGGACAATGAGAGAGACAGAGAAAGACAGAATCAGTTTTATTTAGCGTTTCATGTGACTATCCTTGCTCAAACACTTCATTGTATACGTGGGGTTTGAACCTGTGTACTATCGCATGTCAGGTAGGCACAGAGACCTCAGAGCCACCGCTCCAGCCCCTCTATGTTGTATTTTGACCCCCTTTGTCAAAGATTAGATGTTTAAAAATTTGTGGGTTTGCCCCAGAGTCTTCTATTCCATTGTTCTTCATTCCTGTTTTGATACCAGTACCATGCTATTTTTGTTACTACAGCTCTATAATATAATTTTAGATCTGGTATTGTGAAACCACCTATTTAATCTTTCTTGGTTAGTAATGTTTTGGCTATTCTAGGTTTCTTGTTGTTCCAAATTAA
Source organism: Aplodontia rufa (assembly GCA_004027875.1). Classification (NCBI taxonomy): domain Eukaryota; kingdom Metazoa; phylum Chordata; class Mammalia; order Rodentia; family Aplodontiidae; genus Aplodontia; species Aplodontia rufa. The sequence continues at coordinate 42,605 of PVKS010016740.1, forward strand.
TTTGAGAATTGCATTTTCTATGTCTGTAAAGAATGACATTGGTATCTTGATGGGGATTACATTGAATCTGTATAGTGCTTTTGACAGAATGGCCATTTTAATTATATTAATTCTGCCTAACCAATAGCATGGAGTGTCTTTTCATCTTTCAGTTCTTCAGTTTCTGTCTTCATTGTTCGGTAATTTTCATTGTAGTGGTCTTTTACTTCCCTTGTTAGATTAATTCCCAATTTTTTTTTGAGGATATGGTGAATGGGACCAATTTCTTGATTTCTTCTTCTGCCCTATTATTGTTAGCATATAGGAAAGATATTGATTTATGGGTGTTGATCGTGTATCCTGCTACTTTGCTAAATTTGTTTATAAGCTCAGTTTTCTGGTGGAGTTTTTTGGATCTTCCAGATATAGGATCATGTCATCAGGAAAAAGGGATGGTTTGACTTCCTCTCTTACTATTCTTTTTTTTTTTAAGGATAGAGGGACAGTGAGAGAGAGAGAAAGAGAAAATCAATTTTATTTAGTTTTTCATGTGGCTTTCGTTGCTCTGACACTTTGTTATATACATGGTGCTGGGGTTCGAACCCACATCTTCATGCATGCTAGGCAAGCACTGTAACTGCTGAGCCACCACTCCAGCCCTCTCTTCTTCTTCTTCTTCTTTTTTTTTTTTAAATAAAGAGAGAAGGTCAGTGAGAGAGAGAGAGAGAGACAGAGAGAATCAATTTTTATTGAGTTTTTCACATGGCTTT
>PVKS010016741.1:0-27787 GCA_004027875.1 Aplodontia rufa
AATGAGAAGGAGAAAACAATTCTAAGTTGAATGATCAGACTCAACATCCTGAAATAGAGGTGATTTTATTCAAACTATAAGAAGGCCAGTGGGGCCAAAGAATATATCATGTACTGAAGGATAGGGTAAGCTGGGTGTGGTGGTGCATGCTTGTAATCCCAGGGGCTAAGGAAGGAGAATTCCAAGTTCAAAACCAGTTTCAGCATCTTAGAAAGGCTCTAAGCAATTTAGCAAGACCCTGCTTCAAAATCAAAAACAAAAAGGGTTGGGGATGTGCCTCAGTGGTTAAGTGTCCCTGAGTTAAAAAAAAAAAAGTGTAAGATTAAAAATTTGGGGAGAAAGATAGGGACTGCTTACTTTAGGGCACTTTGTCAAAAGTAAGCATATGTTATTTCAAATTAAGGGTATAGCAGGTATGTGGTATGGTGTAGTGCATTTTGCCTTTTAAAAGGCCTGTTCTAGCTGATTTGTGGAGAATTGGCTATGAGAAAGCAGCAAAGAAACAATTAAGAAATAATGACTTAGAAGAAAGATTAGGAGATTAAGATCAAAGTAGTAGAGATAGTGGGAAATAATTGGATTTAGGAAATATATATATATATATATATATATATATATATATACACACACACACACATACATACTAATTTGAGCCACATTTGATAAACTTTGTGGAGTTTAGGGAAGAACATAAATTAAGAATATTTCCTAGTTTTTTTTTTAATCTCATAGTTGAAATTTAAAAATCTCACAAAAGTCTCAATGTCAGTTTTTGAATTCTAATCCATTATCTTCTTTCTCCTGCATTCCATTTCAGGAATTGGCTAGTCTGTGGATTCATTTACTCATGCTAGACACACGAGATACATCTTTGACACGTTTATTATCTCTGACCTGTCTGTTGCCATCAGACTCCAAAATTTAATAAATTACTAAATCTTGTCGATCCAGCTTCTAAAAAAATTTCTTATATTTCTGCTAAAAGCAGAACCCTGGTTCACACTCCAACCATTTTTCCTTTAGATTTACAATAATTAACTCAATTATCTGCATCTGCTTCTCATCTTCCTCTATTCATTAACTAGTACCAAGAATATATTGTTAAAAAAATAAAATTGATTTCCAACACCTTTTCAAGTCTTCCATTCATTTTTTGCTAGGATGAGATTTGAACTCTTTTAGTGGTCTACAGGACCTAGCTTCAATCCACCTCTCCTGCAGTATCTCATGCAACTCTTCTTCCAAATCCTAATATTCCAGTTACAAGGGCCTTACTTCATGCTCAAAAGTCCTATACCCTCCCCACCCCAGGTCATTTGTACATAAAGTGCCTGCCTTAACACTTCACAATTCACATTCTCCCACAAGATCCCTGCTATCCTATGCTCTGTGAGCATGCTATGCTCTTCCTTTATCACACCATAAACAATGACAGTTATCTTTGTGAGTATCTGTTGAATACCCAGGTGTCTCCCCAAACACCCTAAATCTTATGGGGAAAGGAAAAACATCTGCTTTGCTTCTCTACACAGCCATTTCCTCCCCTCCCTCTCTGTTTCTATTAAGTGTGTGACAATACCGGCTTTTCCATAAAATGGAAGTCATTGAATATTTCCAAATGGGGAATAAAAGGATCCAATGTGTATATTAGAAGCACATTTCTCCAGTTGCTCTGCCGAGGATTACAGGCCAAACTAGAGGAAGTGTGGTGATGAAAAGATCAGAGGCAAAAGAGGAAAAAGGAATGAAGGATGGACACAAGGGGCACAAGTATGCCGAGAAGGAATACAAGAAAGGCCTAGGGAGCAGTGAGGAGGTGCGGTTAGGTGGGTCTCAGGGAATCTCATCTTCCCACTAAATTCTAGTCATAAAGGGAAGTAGAGAAAGGAGGAAATAGTTCAAAGCCAATGAGGTGGTAAGGGAGATTATGAAGATAAAAGATGCTAAGTAACAAGGTATTTTCTTACTTTTTATGTATATAAAGAAAGATTGTTTAGGGACTGGAGCAGTGGCTCAATGGTTACAGCACTTACCTGGCATGCAGGGGATGCAAGTTCCAACCCCAGTACCACTTACACAGTGGAGTGTTGCAGCAGTGAAAGCCATATGAAAAACTAAATAAAAATTGATTCTCTCTTTCTCTTTCACTGTCCCTGTCTCTTAAAAAGAAAAAAAGGTTGTATAAGCAGGAGTCATAACAGCTTAAAAAACAAGTCCCTAAGTAGGTGAGACAATATGGGACTGAAGACACAAGTAGGAGCTTGGAATTTTGACAGAGAATGGAGAAGATGGCTTCTCATGTCTCAATTAAATGCAATGTAAAATCATCAGGTAAGACAGAGAAAGCAAAGGAAATGGGAGTTTTCAGGATAATAAACCTACTAGAGAAAATCATTTGGAATTCCAGACAGTATTGAGTGTCTAAGGTTTATAGATATGAATTTAGGGTGAAACTTCTCAGTAGACAAGCATTTTTTTGATAAGATATTGCTGTTTAGATGCAAGGATAGATAGAGAAAAATAGTTAAGTCCATTCAGCATTGTAGGTTAGGAGGTGAGCACACTAGGGAGGGAGGAAGATAGAACTAAGGGTATCCAGGAGGAAGTCTTTATGATGATTGAAGTAGAAAGGAAATGAAAGCAGAAAGATACTCGTGGGGTCATTGGACTGAAAGTCTGCATGAGATCAAAGATTGTTGCAGTGAGCGGTTGAGGAAGTAAGCAGGAGGGCTAAGAGGAAGGAGTTTCAGAATAGGATGCTTGGCGTTAGTATTGAACTTCGGGGGGGTTCTGTTTTTCATGATTGCATGATGTACAGCAAGGAAGTAGGAGGCTTAGATGGAGGGTGGAAAGTTAAATGGAAATATGTGGACGTCAGGACATTGGTTAAATCTTCACTCACCTGCTCCAATTATGAGACCGATGGCAAGAAGTGAAATGATAAGAATGGATGAAGCAGGATCAAGTTTCAAGTAAATGCGGAAATGTCTCAAGTCTGACATAGCAAAGAGGGTAGGGGAAAGAGGACATGGCTATACAGCCTGATGCTGAAGAAAGAAGCCGTTTTATTTGCTTTTATTTTTATTTTCTGTAGAGTAGGGCATTGATAATATTAGGTCAGAAATTAAAGAGCATCAATAAGTCAGCAAAATTGACATGGGGCTTACATACTAGTGAGGGGAAAATCAATCAATTAGTTACATAAGTATTCAGGTTACAAACTCTGATAAGTGCTATGAAGAAAGAGGCTACTCTGACCCACCCCCACATAGGTGGATGAAGGGAGGACATTAGAAAGGAATATTTGAGCAAAGATCCAAAGGATGAGTGGAAGATAATTTGGGAAAGCACGGTTGAGGGGAAATTTGACAACACAGAAAAAGGTTTTTAAGAGTAGGCATGAAAGGAAAACAAAAGGTCATGTGATTATGGGAGATTTCTAGAACATTAAGAGTGACAGACATGATGGACCAAGGAAAAAGAAGAAATACCAAGAGAAAATGAATTCATCTGGAGCTAGGGATGATGTGTTTTTGAAAGTCAGGGCATATGGAGAGAAAGAAGGGAGAGAACTGTTGGCGAGGAGGTGGTGTTCAGAGAGTGGGATGGCATCTACCACAGGGATGGCATCTACCACAGGGATGACAGGTAGAGACCTTCATACCATCCAGGATAAGTCCACCGGAGTGGGCTGTGGAATGAAGTCATCAGACAGATGACATTTTGTTCGCCAATGATTTGGATAAACTGTTTGACTTAAAAACAGTAAGCCAGGTGCCAAAGTCCTCGCTAAATTTGAGTGAGCTAATGTGTTGTTGAGGCAAAAAGGAAGGACCACCAGAAGCACTGTCTTTGAAGGTGAAAGGATATATTCTGAACAACTTGTGAAAATTGCATAAGTTCTGAATTTCAGTTTCACCGCATTATAATTGGAAATAATAACCCCTGTCCCATTGACAGGAGTGGTGGCATATATTATTGGTTATTTTCAGAGGATTTCTATCTTACTCAGTAGCCTATAGCAGCATGTGCACATGGAGGAAGAGCAGCATTCGGATGATGTGCAGCACGTGGGCACTCAAGGGCGTTTGGAGGCATCATAAAGTTACGGAAGCAGCTGATAGCACCAGAGGATGTGCGGGGTGCTGGAGTAGGTAGGCGTGGAAGGCCTGATTCCTTTAACACTGCCCTCTGAAAGGTCCATTTCTATGAGGCTCATCAGCCAGCAAGTATTATCATTCCCCAGTTAAGGACTCTAAAATATAGAGGCTTTGCACAAAGTCACAGAACAACTCAGCAGCAGGAACTAGAGACCTACGGTCACTTTTGCCTACTTTAAGGGCATGTGCTGGACCATACTGTGCCTCTTATACTCAGCCATTGTATATCATGACTCCATTCTTCCTTATCTGTGCAGTTTAAATCATCACTCTTGTGTCCAGAAAACCTAGCAAACACTGCATATCAGAGTATGCTTTCTGTAAAACCCGCTGTGCTGCGAGTTGAACAAAGGGTTGGCTAGGCCACAGTTTAGAAGACAGGACAAAAGAGAGATTAATGATGTGCTGAACCCGCACACATTCCTTAGCCATGTCTGCTTCTAGCTGGCACACTTTAGGCTGAAGTAGCTGTGATTACAGGCCCTTGTCCCTCACCTGGATGACTAGATGCCGGGTTAGGCAGTCCCAATTCACAGGATAAAGGGAGAGGGGATGGCCAACAGGGGAGGCAGCACTCTCCTGCTGTTTGGAAGCCCACTTAAGGCTGAGAGCAGTGGTGCTCCGAAGGCAGCATGTACTCCTGTCTGTGATAGCCTTAGCTATTATCACAATGAGTATAGCACTTTAGGGGGTAACCTACTGATACAATCGAGTTTGACTCTAAAATGTACAGTAATGAACTACAGCAGCTGCAGTGCTCTAAATCAAAGATTCCTAGCACAGGCGAGGGACTGGGAAGGGCAGTACATACTCTCTGTAAGTAGATTCTTTGCCAGGCAGCTTGCCTGCTACCTTAGAAGTAAAATCCTATTATACCTGTGAAACCCCACAGTGAGGAGCAGAATCAGACAACCATCACAAAGCAACTTGGGAAATTCCTGGGATGCTAGGCCTTTAGGGTAGAGCTTCTAGGGACAACAATTATCCCATCTGCTAAATCCCTTTGAAAAGCACTAAAAAAGTGCAGGTCATGGCATAAGCCCTGGGCAGGGACCACTGCCCTCTCTGGCAACCCCTATTGGCCAATCAGAGCAAGAAAGTCATGCAATGTGTAGAAATTTTCATGTTTTAGCCCAGCGAAAGGACTATATTGATTGGAAAACAAAAACAGTTTTTGGAAGAGCCATGCAAAAGATTTTTAGAAAACTGTTGTGTATTCTACTAAGTTTATAAGACAATCCCTATACAGTAATGAACAGGGGAGATTTGGAGTCAGTAGAAAGTAGAGAAAGTAAAATTACTATTATAGGCACTCTGGGAGCCCTGACTATATTAATGCAAATTCATTTTAAAGGTTGCTAAATTATTTACACAATTGTGGAACTTGTAAACTTCCCTGTCCTCCTAAAAGCATTTCCTCACTTAGGGTTCTCTGGAATGCAGAGGGGTAGGGAGCACCGAGAAATAAGTTAGAGCTCTGTCCATTAATTGGCTACCAGTCATTCACACAAATTGACAAAGTAGAACCAGGACTCGTCCTGAGGAGGCTGACGCAGGAACCAGAAAGATTATAAACCTCTTGCCATTTCTTCTATTCCTTTCCTTTGAAATATCCATGGCCCAGACCATGGTAAGGTAAGGCGTGGTGGGACCGAGCTGTAGAGATCAGTTCTCTGCCCACACTGAAAGGAGGAGCGGCCACACCAGAGCACAGAAGAGGAACAGAAAGCTTCTCCAAGCAGTCAGCTTCCCTGCAGAACAAAGGCTGTGAAATTGCTATTCCACAGAAAGTGATTTTTTAGAAGCTCTAAATTCAAAGTTTGCAACAAAAGCAGGAACTATCTGTTCTTTTCCACCTTAAGTACATTCTCATCTCAAGATTATTGTTCCATCTCTCATCCTTCTCTCATAGTATTAAAGATGATACATTAATAATGTGTCAACATGTCTCTGCTAACATTCAGAATGAAAAGCAAATTATTCAGTCTGGCCCTTTTTCTATTCCATAGTATATATTTGTTGTCCACTTCACCATGAACAGCTGCTCTGAAAATGTTCCTTCTTCTTCTCTTCCAATGCCCTCTCTGACCCAGCTGGCCTTTCAAAATTTCTGGTGATCAAATATGTTAGGTTACATGGTCCAATCATAACATAGCCTTACCTAGATTTCATGAGAACATCCTGCATTTTTTCTGCTGGGGAATCCAGCCAGCTTCCTCAACTCAGTTCTGATACTACTTCTCTTCCACATGTCATTTGTACAAGATTCTCTCTAAACAAGTGTTATTTCTATACCACAGCTGAAGTTCATAGTTGTGTTTGTTTCTTTGTCGATCACTGATTCTTTTATTTTATATTACAGTATAGTGTTTCTTAGGTACATTAGATTAGGAACATATCAGAGGTAACTTCATTTTCTATTCCCAGTTTAACAAAGCCATCAGGTCAAGCTCTTACAAAGTTTAGATTTTCAAGTTGCATAATCATTGCATGTTGACTGTGCTCTAATGATACTTTTAAAAAAACACTAAGAGAATAACTTTGGGAAGTGCATATTCTATTTCTTCATTCATATTGAAATTGAATAGTTCTCAAGCTGCTAAAACGAGGAAGGCTAATTTTCTTCATGAGCAATGAACTGAAAAATAGCATTCTTATAAACTACTATCTTGGATATAGAGTATGATGAGTTTAAAAACCAAATCATTCATGGAGCTGAAGCAGTGGCTCAGCACTTGTGTGGCCTGTGTGAGAACCCAGGTTCAAACGCCAGCACCACATATACAACTAAGTGTCAGAGAAACAAAGACCAGATGAAAAAATAAATACAAATTCTCTCTTCTCTCTCTCCCTCTCTCTCTCTCTTTAAAACAATAATAATCTACTGCTCAGAAAGTGGGTCACCATTCTCTTAATTCAAATGTGTTGTAAGTATTATTCAGTAATGCACCTGTGTCCTTACCATTGAGCCCAGGTTATGGTGGCTGCCTCCATGAGTTTATGTGAGCTAAGAAAAGGTGTGTACAGATATGAAACATAAGCTCCAAAATTAAACAAGGATCATTCAGGGAACCTGAATGTACATCTTAGAGACCAGTGGCTAGACCGGATGGGATCTCTAGGTCTCCTAGTACCTGGTTAACACTATACGATATCAAACCAAGCTCAAATAAAACTGAAGACCTTAACATTTTAAAAAATTAAATTACAAACTTTTATATAACACATTCAAATGATTAAAAAATGAAAATAATATTAAAAAAAAATAAATCAAGAGCTCTCATTGCCATCCCAGCCCCTCTACACTCTTTGCCCCAACTTATTCTCTGCAGACCAGCACTTTCAACTTTCATACCAACCTCAGCCCAAAAATTAAAAATACACAAACAAACCAAAAGGAGGGACTGAAAATGCAGCTCAGTGCCAAAGTGCCCTTGGGTTCAATCCCCAGTACTGGAAACCAAAAATGAAGTCATGAGTAGGAGGCTTAGCTCAGTAGTAGAGTTCGTACCTAGTTTGTGTGAGGCCCTGAATTTGATCCCCAGTACCAACAACAAAATAAAACCTGATTTTAATTCCCAGACATTCCCAAAAGATTGGCTTCAAAGGATTACAAAGATAAAGGCCTTTGAAACTGATAAAATTAGGACAAAATATTCAGATGCCTATGCATTAAAGGAGTGTCTGGGACATGCTGAGGGGAAAGGAGAGAAACTGACTATGTAAACATTTTGGGGAGAAGTAAGACTGACTCCCAGTTTTCAACTGCTATGTTGATGGGACTTCATGCCTTTACTGTGGTTGCACATGGGGATCTCTTTATGCCCAAATAATTGTATCCTTCCTTGGGTCTGAGATGTTTTTGACAACTATTAATTTTTCCCTTAAAAATGTTGGTTTTGTGTACAAGAAAGATTTTGCAAATTACTCCAAGAGCTGAGTGCCTTCTGCTTCCTCACCAGATCCTGAATCTTTCTCCCCAGACAGAAACGCAATGAATTTTGCGAGAATGAACTTAATACATATTATCAAAGTAATGCGTCCTTCTTTAAAACCACTGGTTCAGGGGCTAGAGCAGTGGCTGGGCAGTTATGGTGCTTGCCTGGCATGCAGGAGGACCCGGGTTTGAACCCCAGCACCACATACACAACGAAGTGTCGGAGCAACGAAAGCCAGATGAAGAACTAAGTAAAGTTTATTCTCTCTTTATAAAAGCAAAAACAAAACAAAACAAACGAAAACGAAAACAACAACAACAACAAAAAAAAAAACACCACTGGTTCACGTATAGAGATGTAATCTTGACAGTTATAATGCAGTAGAATTCTTCCTGTGATTTCTTACACAAAAACAAATAAATTTGAATACTCACCTTTTCTTACACACACACACTCACACACACACATACACACACACACTTGAATCCTATGAACAAGTTTTTGCACTCTGCTTTTGATATCATATCCTGGAGATCTTTCCGACAGGATATAAAGAAAATTTCATTTTTTTGTATAGCTACATATTAATTCATCAGCTGCTCCTCTTATGTATGAACTAGTTTTTTTCAGTAGGATCCAATCTGGATTCTGAGTTATAGTTAAAAAGATAATCCTACCTCTTGTTAGCTAAGGCATTTACAAGAGCAGCAACACTTCTTTCCAGGTATTAAAAAAAAAAAACCCTAAAAGAATGATTGTAAGAAACTGATATTTGAAACAGAGAATTTTTTCTTTTATCTGGGCTTACTCAAAGGTCAGCTTCGGAAAGATAATCTAGACATCTCAACAAGGTGGCCGAGGCCTGGCCCTCTGGTCATGCTTACAAGGAAACCGCTTTTTCTCTAATCTGGTTTAATCTTGGTGCATTTGGTATGTGGACGCAGGGACACAATGCATGTCCTCTCCCAGACTTTAATTCACACATATTAAGACGAAAGGGTGAAGGGTGACAGGTGATGTAGGTGGTGACAATCCCTACAAAGAATCAAGGATGCTGCAGCTCTTTATTTCTCCCCAAAGCAGCTGGCATGTTGAAGTTATCAGACCATATCAGGCTTAAGGGACATTAAATGTCAGGAGAGCAGACCTGCTATAGAAAGCTGATGGGAGCTGCGGGAACCTTTAGTATCAAATGTTCTCCTGTATAATAATAGGCAGCAGCATCAATCTCAGAAACGCTGCTACAAATGTCAAAGAAAACCTTCCCCGTATATAGATTAAAGTTGCAGATAAAAACAGAGGACCAAATCAAAGCCCTAGTGTTCCTTTTTTTTGAAACCATCCTACCAAAAATGCAATTTCTGAGTTATCAAAAAATAGAATCTCTCAAACAGCATTCATAAAGTTTCACATTTTGGTGTTATCACAGAGCTTATATTGAGAAAATGCTATTTCTTCCTTCCCTCCCCTTTCAAGGTTGAAGCAGCATCCTATCTCTTCTAACAAACAATGTTTACTTCAGAATGGCAGGCGTGGAGACAAATAGCACTGTGTTCTGCAGAGCCAGGGTGCCATACGCCAATCTGTATTCACCATTTCCTAGGAAACCCCTCTTTTCACAAATATCCAGAAAACAAAATTTTTGAAGTGACCTTATGAAGCCAACATTGGTGACTTCAGAATACAATTTCATTTGGTGGAGCAATTTAGGCATCATAAATACAGTGAAGTGTCAATTGAGAAATCTCAGTATAAAAATAGCAGCAGAGTCTGGATTAATAAAATCCCTTTTGGATATGACAATCCAAATATTAGCATTAAGAATTTGATCTATCAAGTAGAAGGGTAGGCCAGAAGAACTTTTGTTTTCTTCCAGAGGGGAGAAGCAATACTACAAAAAAAAAATAAAATAAAAAATTCCATCAGTCTCTGCTAAGGCACACACCCATTTGCATATGCATGCTCACACATGCTTAAATGAAGATGCTGTTGCTCTGGGAGAGTACCTGCCTGTATTAATTTATCACTGTGCACAGATTCCAGAGCAGGGAATGTCCAGAAAACAGATAGACAGTGATTATATTCCTTCTGCTCACTTAACTTCTAAAAATGACCCCGAGGTGTTTCCCTGTGGCGTGATACTCAGTGTTAGATCATTTCGCTTGATGTCACCCTTGAGAATGTCTTGCTTGCTGATAACAACCTTGGTTTTGATGTGGGTCTCCACATATGTGTTGATAACCAGTATGTTTACTATAAAGCACAGTAATAGAAGTTCTTAAAATAGCCCAGCATTTATGTTTAGAGATTTGTATTTGATTCCCTTATGTTTCTTTAAGCAGGGCTACGGATTTCCTATGCCATCCTGGAATCTTGTAAGCATTCAAGAGACTCAGTTTCCCCTCCTGAACCTACTATGTGGAGAAAATTTTCTGAAGATAAAGATTTTTGATATTATCACTGATATCAGAGTAGTTTCAAAGTCTCTTTTCTAAATCTTTGATAAACAGACAATGAGTGGATTTGTAAGGGATTTCTCAGATATCCTTGCTGCAACTTGGATCATCTGCAACTTGGATAAGTGTTCTTAGTTTGTTAGGGTGGAGATGCTGGTAAAACTATTTTTATGATAGACAGGAAATTCTAGGATATTCCTAGAATTTTTTTTCTAGAATAATATAGAATTAAAAGAAAATTATGAATTGTTTACCTATGATACTAAGAGGGAATACTTCATTAAGATATTCTATTTAAAAACAAATAATGAGGAACAGAATGGTTCTTCACAAAATTCAGTCTAAATAGTACTTACCTGGATCAATTGCCATTTTTCCCCATATTCTGTGCAATGTCACTTTATAGCTCAGATTCCCATACAAATGTTACTCTGAATTTATATCAAGTAGTTCTTCTATTACTTTAGGTCTGGAACTTCGTTTTCCTCAGCCCCTAAAAGTTTCCAAGTGTTCCAAATTTATACTCTAGTTTACAGCTGAAAGCAAGAATCTGGGAAAGGGAGGTCCATGCTAGGCTTCCTCTTAACCAGCTATGCTCCTCATTTTCACTCATTCAGTAAAGGTGGTGGGTATAAAGAAGTGACAGTGCTAGACGTTTCACCATAAAGGAGTAGACTATCGGTTTTGTCCAGCTTCCAATTCAAGTTGTGTTTTAGGTGATTTACATTTCAATCTCCTTTCCTAAATCCATTCAGTTTTTTTATTTCCCTTCCTAGAATATACACCACATAAGTGTACACATTTTGGCCTTTTCCCCTCATGATATTTCAAAAATAACTGGGGAAATGCATGCCACATGCAGGTACTCAGTATTTGTATGACAAAACCAATTTCTTTGCGTACCTCACTAGCATTGTGTTGTACTTTGAGGACTTTTTAAATTTTGGTGTTATCCTGTTGTGGTTTCGATTTGCATTTCCCTAGCGATTAATGGTACTGAGTGTAATTCCATGTGCTTACTCGCTACTTACTTATCCTTGTTGAGGAAGTGTGTGTTCACGCTTCAGTCCATTTTCTAATCAGGTTGTTTATTTTTCCCATTGAGCTTTGAGATTTCTTTATGTATTATAGAAACAACTTTCGTTATGGTTTGGGGTGGAGGTATCCTCATTAATGCAGGAGTATTCTGAGGTGAAATGATCAGATTATGAGAGTGATAATCTAATCAGTCTACTCTAGTGTGAATGACTTAACTCTGTGGTAGCTGTAGGCAGCTGGGGCATGACTTGGGGAAGTGGGTCAGTAGATGCATGTCCTGGAAGGCTTTATCTTCCCTGCAGACTCTTTGCCCTTTCCTCACATCTCTCTCTCTTCTTCCTGACCCATCCTTGAGCTGAGCAGCTTTCCTCTGCTGGGCCCTTCCACTATGATGTGTGGCCATGTTGGGTCCAGAGCAGTGGAGTCATCCATTTATGGACTGAGACCTCTGAAACTGTGAGCTCCAAATAAACTTTTACTCCTCTAGACTGTTCTTGTCAGCTGTTTTAGTCACAGGGACTGAATAAATAAATAAATCTAACTAAAACAACTCTTTTATCAACACAGGTATAAATGTGGTTTGAAAATATTTTCTCCTGGTGCATCTTGTCTTTTCAACCTTTTAACAGGGTATTTGACTGAGCAAAGATTTCTGATTTTTTGCATTTATGTGTTTGATATTAGTTATAGTTTGAATGTGAGGTGTCCCCAAAAGCTCAGATGTGACAATTCAGGAAGGCTGAGTTGAGATGATTGGGATATAAAGGCCTTAACTCAATTAGTGAGTTAGGGAGTAACGGGCAACTCTAGGTTGGTGGGGTGTGGCTGGAGGAGGTGGGTCATTGGGGGCTTGCATTTGGAGTGTATGTTCTGCATCTGGTGGGGAGCTTCTCTCACTGCTCTGCTTCCTCATGTGACATCTTGGGCTCTCTGCACCCTGGAGCCATGCCTCTTACCTTGAGCCTGGAGGAATGGAGCCAGCCTTCTCTGGAAATAGACCTCTGAAGCTGTGAGGCCCTAACTAAACCTTTACCTGTTCCTGTCAGATCCTTTAGTCACAGCAGCAAAACAAAAACAAAAACAAAAAACAAGCAAAAAAAACAAAAAACAAAAATAAAACTAAAACACACTTCTAAGAATTTTTCCCCTAACTTTAGATTCTGAAGATTTTCTCCTCTTTTGTTCTATAAGTTTTAAAATTTTACATTTGAAGCTATACTTATTTTATTTTAGATTTATTTATTTTATAATTTTTTATTTATTTTATGCTTATTTTAGATTTTAGATTTATTTTAGATTTAAAGCTGGTTGTTTCACTTTGAGTCAATTTGGGTGTTAATCAGGAAGTTTACATCAAGGTGGCTTTTTTAAAAATACTTTTCAGATTTTATTTTGTTTAAATGTGGATGTCCAATTGCTCCAGTACCAGTTGTTGAAAAGACAACCAAACACAATCTTACTTATTGCCTCTGTACCTTTGAAAAAATAGTCCATAGGGCATGATTTTGTGTGTCTATTTCTGGATTCTCTCTTATGTTCCTTTGATCTATGTTTCTATCTCTCTAGCAATTCCTTATTGTTCTGATTATCGTAGTAACATAGTGCCTTAAAGTTGGATAGAGTGATTCCTCCCATTTTTATTCTTCTTTTAAAAATTTGTTTTAGGGCTGGAGCGGTGGCTTAGCAGTTAAGGCGATTGCCCAGCATGCTCAAGTACAGTAGTTCAAACCCCAGCACCCACATACACAACTAAGTGTCAGAGCAACAAAAGGCATGTGAAAAACTCAATAAAAATTATTTCTGTCTGTCTCTTTCTCCCTCTCACTGTCCTCCTCTCTAAAATAAATAAATAAATAAATAAATAAATATTTTGTTTTAGCTATTACGGTTCCTTTTCCATTTCCAAATAAATTTTAGAATAAGTTCACTTGTATCTATGAAAAAATATGGGAAATTTGATGGATCAATTGAGGATGGGAATTGATATCTTCAGTATATCAAATCTCCTAATCAATAAACATATTGTACTTCTCCATTTATTTTGAACTTCTTAAAATTTATTTCATTAAAATTTTTAGTTGTCAATATACAACTTCTGCACAGGGATTTTCATACTTATACCTAAATATTTCATTGTTTGAGTGATTATAAACAGTTAGGCTTTAATTTAAATGTGCATATATTCATTGTTAGTATATAGAAATAGATATGATTTTGATATTGATATTATATTTTGTAAGCTTGATGAAATCAATTTTAATTTTTAGGGAGGTTTTATTTTTATTTTGTAGATCTCTTCAGATTTTCTGCATAGACCTATATGTCATTTACATATAGGAACAGTTCAATTTTCTGTTTGCAATTTCTATGCCTTTTATTTTATTTTCTTGCTTTATTGTGTTGGCTACTATTTACAGTACTATGTTGAATAAGGGTAGTAGATGTAGAAAACTCTTTTTCCAAATTGTAGGGGAAAGCATTTAGTCTTTGATTATTACATAAAAGTCTACCTGTAGATATTTTAGAGATGTTCTTTACCAGGTTCAGGAAGTTCCTTGCTATTCCTGATTTGCTAAGCAGTTTATAGAAAATGGTGTTGAATTTCATCATTTTTCTACATCATGATCATTTGAAGTCTTTATTCAATTAATATGCTGGATTATAATGACTTCATTTTTAAATATCAAACCACCTTTGTACTTGGTTGAAGTATGTAAATACTTTTACATATTTTGAATTGCTAATATTTTATCAAGTATTTTTGAGTCTGCATTCATGATGAATATTCATCTCTAGTTTTTTTAGTACTGTGTTTTTATAGTTTTGATATCAAGCTAATATGACCTCATATAGTGAACTGAAAAATGTTCCCTCCTCTTCTATCTTACAGAAGCAGTTTTGTAGAATTAGTGTTAACTCTTTAAATGATGGTTGAATTCTGCAGTGAAACCATTGGGCATATCTGAAATATCTTCTGGAGTTTTTTCTTCCATATATTTTTATTGGTGCATTATAATTATATATACTGCTGTAATCCATAGTTACATATTCATACATGAGCACAATATACAATATAATGATATAATTTGGCCAATTCTTCTAGAGTTTTAAACCAATGAACTCATTTGCTTTAATAATATTGGAATTATTCCACATTGGGTGAAATTTTTCATTGTTGTTGTTTTGGTTTTTTTGTTTTTGTTTTTGTTTCTGTACTTTAACCACCTTTTTAGTTGTTTAGGTAGGAACATTAATTTGACATGAGCTATCCTCTTCATATTTCTGAATATATATCTCCTTTGTTTCTTTTAGGATGATACAGGTTGCACCTTTAAAATTACCTAGAAAGTAAAAAGGTTTATCAATATACCTCAAGAAATAGCCTCCGTAACACATTTTTTAAAACCCTATTTTAAAAGCACAATAATTTAAAATAAAGCATTGCTGAAAAAATGCTGCTGAAAAATCCAGGTGAAAAGTATCCTGAATTATAAGCCTTGCAATAATCACAATTCAAAAAATAAATCTAGGGGCTGGAGCGGTGGCTCAGCGGTTTCCGTGCTTCCTGGCAAGCACGAGGACCCGGGTTCAAACTCCAGCACCACATACACAACTAAGTGTTGGAGCAACTAAGGCCATGTGAAAAACTAAATAAAGTTGTTTCTCTCTTTCTCTGTCTCTCTCACTGTCCCTCTCTCTTTAAAAAAAAAAATCTATGCATTTCTCAAAGACCAGTTGTTATTTTCTGAGTAGCTTCTTTAGCTACATATATGTCTGATGCTAAGCGGTATCTGTTAGTATCTCACAAAATTGCCCTTGAAGACCCTGATAAGTAAAAGACAGATTCCCAGGACTACTGACACATTAATAGGTCTTAAAGTCCAATAGATATCCAAGTGAAATTGTCCGATTTTATATATATGTATATATATATATATGTATATATATATATGAATTCTTATATTATTTTGTATTATATTGTTAAGTGAAAGCAAAAACTTTTGAAAATGTGGAAGTAGCCTCAGTCTAAAAAGCATCTGGCTCTGCTACGATGCTGATTTGCTAAAATCCTGCAAATAGTAGATTGCTTACATGGGACCCAAATTTACATAAACATTTGAAAACAATCAAAGATCAGAGTCAGCTCAAATATCAAACTCAGGCAAATGTCAATTTCCCTCATCTTTGCTTCAACCGAAAATCAAAAAAGTACTAATTTTACTAGTATCAAAAACATTTCCCCTTCTCAATAACCCCATGTGACCAAGGCCAAATCAAATGTAATATTTGCTTTTACATCAAAAACAAAGTGAACTTTTGTAAATCAGATTTTATGCAGTCTATAGTGTAAAGAACCAGTGAGAGAGATTTATCCCAAAATCCATAAATTGAACACAAACTCACAAAATAAATTAAATCAAGCATGAAAGAAAATCAACATCTAGGTTTATGGAACAATAAATATGTAAAAAGGTTGAAAATAACGCAGTAGGGCAATCGAAACCTCAACCAGAAAAGGTAGCAAGGGATAGGTCAGGCAGAGGGGAAAAAAAACGAGAAAGAATAGTATTAAAATAATTTCCACATAGAATTTCCGCAGAGAAATCAGAAAGCAGCTTGATATGCCTTGTGAGACTGCAGTAGGGGTGAGTTTCTGAGCAGTGATATCGTTTTTCTCTATATTGCAGGATCTCTTTCTGGTCCTCAGGAAATAAAGTTTGCTGGCAATGATTTTATAACTATTTATTTCAAAAATATGTTTTGCAAAAATAATAAAGTTGAAGAAATACAAACTTTTCCAAAAGGAAAGGAAGACATATGGTTAGGTGGCTACATGTTATCAAAGTTTTGAATCCAACAGTCAAAATGGTTCACCTCCTCCTAGTCTATAAGGATAATGCTGGCATCCTGAAGGCTTGGGTCTCTAACACAGTAAGCAGTTCATTTGTGGATCTGTGTGTGGCGGTAGTGCAGAGAAGATGGGCTATATGCAAAACCAAAGAGAACTGTGGATTTTAGTCATTTTACAATGCATGTATCTGAGAAAGGGGAGCAAGTGGGCAATGAGTTATCCTTGACACTGCTCCATAGACTTCAGTTTCTTATGGCAGTTGATATCTGCAGTATTAGTATAGCATTTAAAAGATAGTCTATTTCAGTAATAATGGTTATAGCCTTTACTGAGCCAGTAATCACATGACCCAACGCGTCTAAATATTTGTGAAATATTATCCCATCTAATTCTCAAAACAACACTACTATGTCTTTAGAGATGATGAAGCTGAAGTCTTAAGAAGTTAAGTAGGTTGTCGAAGACCACACACCTAGTAAAATTCTCATGTTTTGACCACTGTATTATATGAGCCTCATATTTTTATATTGTTTTTCATAAGAACAGATTTTTTTAACCCACATAGATTATAAGCTCCCTCATAACAACAGCCAGGCATTAAGTTAGTTTTATTTTTTATTTTTTTTAAACAAGAGAACCTTTATTATTAGAGAGAAAAGGAAGGATGCTTGAATTTCAGTTCCTCCTAAAATAATCAAATTCATAAAACTAAAAGCTGAAATGGGGCTATCAGGGTCTGTGGTAGGGTAAAATTAACCAATAGGTAGGTGTTATTAACCAATGAGCATAAAGTTTCAGTTAAATAGATAAATAATTCTAGGTACCTACTGCGTGACATTTATTTACAATCAACAATAATGCATTGCACACTTAAATTTGTTAAGAGGTTATCTTGTGTTCTTGCCATGGTAAAACATTGAAAGAAAAGATAGACTGCTTTCTAAATGTATACATAGGTGACAGTGAGCAGATTCGTCATGTAGAATTATCAGCTACAAAGCAGTTAAAGACAACAAATAATGGCATCAACTCTGGGATGGTTAATGTAAAAGTTTTATCCCTGTCTGTTTTTTTTTAAAGGACAGTGAGAGAGAGAGAGAGACAGAATCAAATTTATTTAGTCTTTCATGTGGCTTTGGTTGCTCTGAGATTTCGTGGTATACGTGGGTGATGGGGTTTATTTTTTTATTTATTTTTTATTAGAAGTATATAGAGATACAGTTGAGGGGGAAACATTATCAAAACAATAGAAAACAATGTATATATACTTTGTTATCCAGGGGTAATGCCAGAAGATAGATGACCACCTTGGGTTTTACCTGTTGCAGTTTCCCCCAGAAGAACTCATGCGTTAAATGGGTAGCTCGTGGAGGAATGACATCGGCTTCTGGGATGGTTCCCCCATCTTAGTTAGTTTTATGTCCTCATTTATTTAACGTTATTTTTTTGAAGAGAGAGGGAAATAGAGAAACAATTTTTATTTAGTTTTTCACATAGTGTTTTATTGCTCTGACACTTCGTTGTGTTCCTGGTGCTGGGATTGGAACCTGTTCCATAACCACTGAGCCATCGTCCCAGCCCCATCCTCACTTATTTTAAAACATGGTTATACCTGAGTGCAATATCTCAGACCCCTCAAGATCCACCACTCTAGATTTCTTCTTTGTGAAACCCTAAGTACTTAGAGAGCTGCCATTAACATATCTGCTGTTCAATCAAACAGTGTTCAAAATGGTTCAAGGAAAAGAAAGCCATAACATCAACAACCACCGGACCTCCATTAACTTGGACAATTTAAAATATTTAGAATAATCTGAAATCAATTGTTTCACATTTCATTCATGGTTTAATCTCAAAAATATCAGATACCTATATTAATTCTTTTGAAGTTTGGCTGGCTTATGTTTTGTTTCCCTCTAACTTACTCTATCCAACCTCTCCTACCATTCCCATTTCCATCTAACATTTCAAAAAAAGAAATGTAATGACTCTCAGTGATTAACGTATTTCAAATTATAGTCATTTTTTCATTATATTAAACTTTTGAGTCACAAGGCTTTTACACAATGAGATGTCATTCCAAAACAATCCCAAATAACAGTGTTAAATATTTCAATCTATTTTCTGTTTTGCCAATGTGTGACATTTCAACATGTTTTATTAAATATTTTAAAAACCACATAATATTTTTCTGAAAACATTTAGGCATGAGTCAGTGCTTGAAGCATATTACCCAATACTCTGATAACTCAGTTAAAAGAATTCTCCCAAACTAAACTGTCTTGTTAATCTCATTCTGTTTGCCTGTGAGAGAAAAATAAGTCTAAAACTTTGACATGATTTTTAAAAAGTTATTCAAAATTCCTGAAGACTTATTTAGGTTGAATAAGAATGTAGCAAATTTAAAATTGTGCAATTTTCTTTGTCCCAAAACACAGTCTAAAGATAGGGGTAAGTGAAAGTTTAGATAAGGAAAGATTTTCAGTAGCAGCAGGGACAGAGGGAAGGTGGTAATATTCATAATACTCTCCTAAAGAATAAAGATTTAGAACCAAGCTCTCAGACACACATTTTTTTACTGAGAAGCAATTAGGTGTCTATATCCATAAAAATGGATTAAAATCTTCTTAGGGTATTAATTGTAGTGGGGAAGTAGTCTCAGTACAAGCATTCAGATAAGTATGTGTCCTGAAAATGTAAAGGTTGAACTGTGAAGATCTATCAGCTATGTTAATGTTAACACACACACACACACACACACACACACACACACACTCCTAATTATATTTGCCATCTGTGAAATACCATCTACCTACTTAAATTCAATAGGTACAGAAAGATTTTCAACAAAGATATTTTCCACAACGTATTTGAATCTAGCAAATCTAGGCAGACTTGAGACATGAGAACAGTTCATGAAGCTATGAAGTGGGGGAAAAAAAAGTACAGTCTTGGAGCCTGTGAACTGGATGGTTGAAGAAATCACTAAAAGAGATTGGAGAAGAAGCTGGCAAAGCAAATGAGGTGCTGCCTTGTGAGTAGCAGTAGACTACTGCATGGCCAAGACTGTGCTTTCCGAAGAAACAGTTACCCAAAACAAAAGCAGCACACCAAGGATTATGCTCCTGTTCCAAAAACTGTACTTTGCTCAAGGCAGGAAGCTACAAAGTTGACCCTATATCTCTATGACAGAAAATGCTCAGGGATACTGTCCTTAGTCATCAACAACTGCAAACACTTCACAAACGGAAGATAACTGCTGTTGACTCTTGAATACACATCACCAATTTCTAGCCCTTTTCTCATGCCTAGGAAGAGGTTAAATGTGCTTCAACATATGCACTGAATTGTATGTAACAGTCCAGTTTAGATTGGAGAGAAAACTTACTGGGCAATCTCAGACAAAGGAAATCACTACCTTATGGTTTTCTCCTTGGGTGGCTGCAGCTGACATAGTGACTCAGATTCCTATTGAATCAGTAAATTCATATGCTAAAAATCAGAGGGATCTAACTTTGCTAACTCACCATACTTATACTTGTCCATGCTCAAATTGTGCTACTTTGGGAAAACTCTGTAGTTGAAGCATCTCTCTCTGAGTTCAGTGCCATTGGTTCACAAAGGCTATCAGGTTTATTTTTCACATTTTGCAAATAAATATGAATACAATAAAATATTAATCAGTCGATACAGATGAGGTATGCAAGTACTTGAAATATCTGAACATCCTGACCTCTAAATTCTTCTTTTTTGAGAGATCTCTAGAAACTCTTTTCAGCATCTTGACTTTCTATTGTATAGGATTAATGTGCTGGCCCAGCTTTCTCCCGTAAGATCTCTTGATACTTTGGAAGATTGCTATATTTCAGAGCCTACAATATGTTCAGGGAAGTTGGTTAAAAGTGGATTATCCAAATCTACCGCTGACATTATCTTTCAGTTATCTTAAAACCTTAATCAACTTCACATTCTAAAGTCTTCTGATATTTTCGAATAAATGAAGAAAAAGTTAATTGGTATGAAGAAGCTAGGAATCAGCAGGTCAACAATCCAGTCGTTCCTTCTGAGTTTCATTGTGGTCTGGAACTGATTCCTTGTTATATTTTTACTGAGCCATTTCATTTCTTGAGACTTGAGCTCTGGGGAGACTGCTCCCTAAACAATTTTCTTAGAAATACGTTTGTCTTCTGAAAGGAAATCTTTGGATATCAGAACTAAGAAAATAAGAGAGAACAGGAATCAAAAAATAAAAAAGGCATAAGAGAATCAAAGAATAAAAATAGAATCAGATAAACAAAACATTTGAAGTCTGGAAAACAAGAAAGTCCATGGTGAAAGAAAAATCTCTTCATCAAATCAAAATAAAATTCCCAGGGCTTATTCCAAGATTCAGATGTAAGTATTACATCTGTGGCAAGGAGCAGAGCATTATTAAAATTTTAATATTCTAATACCGTTTCTCTCTTCTTCCAGAATACCTAATTCCCATTTCCCTTATTACCTGCATTTGAGAAATACATTTTTTCTAAGTCAATTTACATTTTTATAAAAATTATATAAAATACCTTTCCTTAAATATTTATTGGAAAAAGTTTCAGAGAAAAGGAATTTTTGAGGTAGGAAATTGTTTTTATAGTCAATTGCAAATTTTCTTCTCAAATGAATAGGTAATGTGTTAGGTCTGTCTGTTGGCCATTATATCAGAATGGTTATAAGTGGTGAGAGAGTCCTTTGGAGAAAGAGTATTTGGCTTTGCCATTTAGTAGTTGCATGGCCTCAGGCTTTTCTAATACTTTAGTTTGCTTTCCTACAAAATTGGAATAATAGTATTTTCTCATTTTCAAGTTAAAATGAGGTAATAATTACATGGTGCCTGGCAGGCAATAAGTTCACAAGAACTACTAAATGTTAATAGAACTGTTACTGTTATTTTTATTGTTAGTATTATTGACACGGATCAACAGATGTTCTAGAGAAAACAGATGATAAAATATAGTTCATTTTGATCCCTCATTTTATGGTTTGAATATGAGGTGTTCCCCAAAAACTTCTATGTAACAATGCAGGAAGGCTGAGGTGAAATGATTGGGCAATAAAAGCCTTAACCCAATCAGTGAGTTAATTCCCTTATAGGGATTAACTTGCAACTGTAGACTGGTAGGATGTGGCTGGAGAAGGTGGGTCATTCAGGTCATGCCTTTGTGGTCTACAGTTTGTATCTGGAGAGTAGAGTCTGTTTGCTGCATGGAGCTATGCCTTCCACCATTATGTTCTGCCTCACTTTGATCCCCAAGGAATGGAGCCAGCCTTCCATGGATTAAGACCTTATAAACCCTGAGTCTCTGAATAAACTTCTCCTCCTTGTCAGGTCTTTTAGTCACAGCAATGGAAAAGATAACTAAAATATCTTGTACTTTCCACAAATTTACCTCTGTCTTTGCACTTCAGAGACCATGGTAAGAATGACTATTTGGAATACAAAGCAGAAAAATAAATTACTCAGAAATTATTTTTTTAATTCTATAACTCCAAATTTATTTATGCTATACAGATAGGCAAAAGCTGTTGAAATTAAGTAAAGCTTATTTTTCATAAGTCAATTATTGTCTCAGAATTTTAAAAGACTGTTTTTCATGGTTCTAAATATACATCCAATGATTGATTCTCATATTAGGACTCTCAACATTTGGACAACATAAAATTTACAGGAAAACCAAAACTCCCATCATTAAATTTTTATTTTACCTAAGGTATTCTTTATTGGAGATTTTTTACCTGGTAAATTATGAAATGCTGCATGGATATCTAAATGAATTGCTTTCTTGTTCACATTTGTCCATGAAATTGGTATATTTAATTTGGGTAATTTTATATTCTGGGGATTTACACCTAAGTTGTTTTTCTTAAAACTCCTTGGAACTGAGAATAGATATCTGTAGAGAAATGAAATAAGAAAATAAAATATAAATTAGGATAATAAAGATACGCATATTTTAGAATAAAGACAGAAAATTAGAATATGGTCAATAAAAGAGTTAGGATTACAAAAAATACCAAGGTAGGTCTACGAATAAAGACATTTTGTCTTATAGTCAGATCATATTAAAAAGATTAATGGTAAATGTTAACTCCATCTGAAGGCATATTATAGATACAGCAAAGGATATGGGAGACTTGTAGATGTTCCAGTAAGATAATTTCATATGCGTGCAAAGTCTTTTACCCAAAGAAAACCATCTTCTAAGAGCCTTCCATTTTTGCAACACCCTCTTTTAACAGTTTCTATACTTTTCTGGTAAATACATAAGCAGAGAATACAGCTAGATGAGAACAGCTCAATGAATTCAGTTCTTCTTGAATTAATGTAACCCTTCATTCTCCTTCCAGTCCATCTCAGTTTTTAGAAAAACACATAAACAAGAGAAATTAAGAAACCTATGGTACACCAAGGTCTTTTACACTAAATTCTTGCCTTAATAAAAAATGAATAGAGAAAAGCTTAAATGAGTCATCAATTTGCTGTTTCATAATTGTAATTGTATATTTCCAGACATAAAAACCATCTGAAGTAGGCCAGTATTACCTTCAGGCCACACAGAATTGATGAAATTTATAAATGGGGAAAATAATGTACTTTCTAAGGACCATTTGGCAAAACATCTAAGGGTTGTTTAAAACACTTAATCCTCAAGACTATGACTAAGTTTCTCACCATTGCTGGAGAAGTTTCCTGTAGATGGCTATTATACAATGAACTGTGTTTCTCCAAAATTCATATGTTGAGATTTTTACTGCAAGCTAATGTGACTGCATTTGGAGATTGTTCTCAATGAAGTAATTAAGGAAATAAAGTCATCAGGGAGGTCTCTAAACCAATGTGACAAGTGTCCTTACCAAAAGAAAAGATTAGGGCACAGATATGCACAGAGGGAAAGCCTTTGAGGACACAAGGAGATGACAGTCATCTACAAGTAAAGAACAAAGCCTTCAGAACCAGTCACATAATTGTGATTAACTCAGACTTGATCTCAGACTTCCAGGCTCTAGAATTGTGAGAAAGAAATTTCTGTTGGGTCATTATCAGTTGGAAATGTTTTGCTATGGAAGCCCTAGCATATTAATGTGATAGCAAATGTCAGTATGTCAATTCTTGGTTTTTCAAAGACCAGTATGTAGATTGTACAGCTTCTTCATTTTATCCCAGTTCTATATTTCATTAACATATTTTCCAGAAACTGAATTTGAGTTAAATAAAAGATTTATTGGGAAGAGGTGATTTAAAAAACTATTTTTTTTCTCTTCTCTTCTTGAATCCACTCAGGCAAAGTGAGATGTTCCCTGTGCTCCTACTACGGCACATAGAGTATTATAATTCTTTTCTAAATCATGAACTCTATACTAAAGTAACAATTTCTCTTATTTTGTATGTCTATAGATATACTCACTGACTCTAGGACAGAATGATACTGAAAACTTGGGCAAGGACTTGATGCACACGGGGCACTTAGTACCCAAAAAATATTTTGTGAATTGAGGCACCAAATGGCAATTTTAACTTCCCTCTGTTTTTATTGATAAACAGTTTAAGTGACTTTCCCAAGAGTGCATTAATTTTAATTTTTGAAAGGGTCCAACATATCACACTCTTCTTTTCCTGAGTTTGGAACCATTAATGGAAACAAAGGAGTCTGAAAATAGAAACCGGAATGTCACCTTTTTAAAGGCTACGTGGAAGAACACAATAGAGATGCACAACAGCACAAGGCTTCCCAATGGGAACCATGAAATTTGAGAGCCATACCTCGACCACCATTGAACTGAGTGGATATTCCACCACACAGAACATACAGCACAGGGTGAAGGTAGACAGGATCCTAACTTGATCCCAAAAAAGGGAGGAAACAGGGTGGAGGTGTCGGTGTTGAAACTCATGTATAAGATAGGCCACTTCACCTCTCCTAGAGAGGAGTATGCAGAATGGTGAACAATTGGCTGAGTTGCTCCACTGAAGTGTCCCCTGTCAGAAAGGAAAGACCAAGAGCCAAGAGTAAGCATGTCCAGCCTGTTTCCTTCCAACTGGTGCAGCACTTAGACTCAGGTCTTCTGACAATCATTTTCTTCTCATAATGACATAGCAGTGTCAGCGATTTTAAAAAGGGGCCATTATAACCTGAATTAGTATATCTGTACAGAGTGAAATAGTGGCTAAGTAGCCATCAGTCCTTAACAGATTTTTTCTGCAGCTCTAACATAATGGTCATATTATAGACCTCTATATTTGGCACATGGTAGAAACAAAATAAATAGCACATTGATCATTTTGTAAAAATACCATAAAAATAAACAGCCTTGGAACTTTTCTGACCTAGCACAAATTTGAAAATAAGTGTGGGAAAAAGGCAAGGAGAAGGAGGACTGGAGAGATAGGGAAAGGGAATTTCTATCCTGAGAGGTTTTCTGCTGTATTTGTGCAGCTGCTTAGTGTTTTCAGAAACAAAAAGCAAGAAAGGTTTGTTCTTTGGGTTGTCAAATAATCCTTCCAGTTATCCTAAAGTACAACAATGAGAAATTATTGCCCTCCACTAGTATGCTGGTAAATGTTTAACAGTCAGTACTTGGGATGGGAGAAGCCCTGCGGTAGTTCTTGCTGATTTCTGTGATGTAAATGCTTAAATTATGATCCATTTCAAGCTCCTATATGTAGTAATGCAGCTCACAAAAATTTCTGAACATTTAACAATTAGCTCTCACATGTCAATGTATTCTGGAGCCAGGATGCTAATGCCAACAACCAGATGCCAGGAAGAGAAAGGCTCCATGAGAAAGTGTGCAGGTTGCCACTTGAGGAGCTCAGCTCTGTAATGAAGCAGGTAGGACAAGACTCAGAGCCCACAGAGTTATGCAGGGAAACACATAAACTTGGAGCTTTGCTTGGGAAATGCATTGAGTTCTGAGGTTCCCAAAGTTGAAGAATAGATCTAGGCTCAGCCCTGGATATGAGTGGGGGCAATCACACAACCATTCCATCATTTCACTTTTTAGACATTTGAAATAAGAAATGACTTCTAAAAGGAATAAGAAGTTACACAAGAACTCAGAAGCTATTCTTGCCCAAAATAATATGGAACTCAGCTATTAGCCTAATCCAACTAACTAGGGCTTTAGTTGTTATTAATCAGCAGCACATATGGTCGCTAGATACGAAGAAGTGTTTGACAGAGATAAGAAACTGCCAAGATAATTAGTATAAATAATACCCTGAGCATATCCAATGACTACATACTGAAAATGATCAAACTTGTAATTTATATCCAGTGTTTATAAAATGACTATGTGCAAGCACTTTTCCATACATGAAAGGTTTATATATGCACAGAGGCACAGGATGAAACAATTTTAATAGTACTTTTTTTGGTTCTAATTAAGCCAATTGTGGATCTCTTTGTGGGTACACAGTGATTTTCCTTGGGTAGTTAATTAGAGACTGCTGATTAATACCTGTGTTTGAGCACAATGGAGAGGAGTAAAGATAAATTAAGATTAGAAAAAGCTCAGATGGCAAAAAATATTACAAATGCTATTAAAGATTTACTCAAGGAGGGGGGTCATAGAATGCAAACTTTTTAACCTGTTCTTGAATATCTATATACTAGACTACTACTGTTGGAACAATATATTTAAAATATGGTGAAGAATACAGAAGTCAGGTGAGGAGAGAGTTTCTGCCTCCTTGTACTTTGATAATGTACCATCTTTCCTAAACAGTGGGAGAGTGCACTTGTTTTTTCTTCCTCCTCCTTAATCTGCTCCCCAGGCTTCCCTTGCTTAAAGCATAGCCAATAAGGTTCTCTTCATTTGGGGGAATTTTTGCTTTCTGACATTTACTTCTTTGGGATCACTCTACTCTTTGGAATACCAACCTTCCATTATTTACCTGTATGCCTTTCAAATACAAACTCAGAGATTTCCTGTGCCTTTTGTGGGAACATCCCCAGAGGACAGTTTCACTTGTGCATTCTGTTAGGTTACAGGGGCACGCTCACAAAGCCTGGGCCATGTAGCCCAACTGGCTATTGTCTGTCTGGGTTCCGACAGACAATAGCCTTTCCCTGGCTGTCTGTAGGAGCTTCAGCAAGTGATTTAATCTCTTGGGTTTCCATTCCTCCTTTGTAAATAGATGAAAATAATTATGTTATGATATTTGTGAACTTTCTAAAATATTAAATAATTTTTGCTTAACTATGTAAGTGTCTAGCTCTGTGCCAGGAACATAGCAATTACACAACAGTTGTGAATATCCACCCTTCTGATAAATTTTTCAAAATTTATATCCTAATATCTAGAACTAGGTTAAACATATAATATGTTAATTATCTGATATGATAATAGCAAGTCCTTTAATAATATAGTAATAAAGGGCTGGAGTGGTGGCTCAGCGGTTACAGTGCTTTCCTGGCATGTGTGAGGACATGGGTTCAAACCTCAGCATCGTGTACACAACAAAGTGTTAGAACAACAAAAACCAAATAAAAAACTAAATAAAATTGATTCTCTCTCTTTCTCTCCCCCTCTCTCTTTAAAAAAATATATTAACAAGATTTTAACAAATCTATTGGTTCACATTAGTTAGAAGCAAATTTATGGCGGTGTTTTTCAAATTGGAAGGGGAAAGAAGGTCTGGATCACCCGGGGAGACTTCTGCAAACATCCAAGGGCCGGTGCTAACATAGGATATCAGTTACTAGTTGTTCTCCAGTCCTCTGAAGAAAGAAGAAGTTATCAACTAAGCAAGGTAAAACATTATCACTTATTTTGCTTATAGCAGAATGGAGCTTCAATTAATGTCTAAATGTTGAATTATTTCTATTAATGATAGAGCTAAGAATTTATAGAATCATATACATTTGAAATAGAATCATAAATTCTCCCAAAATTAATAGATTCTCTGAAAATCTCATTGTTTTCTCCACTTTTATTTTTATGCAAAAATCTCTATCAGGCTTCTATCTTCAGATATTTTCTAGGAAGTATGTGTGTGCATTTTATTCTCCTTCCTGGTCTTTGGCTCTACTTTCATTTTTTAAAAATTTTTTTTATTAAGGAATTGAGTTATTGTATAATCATAAATGCATATAAAGTAACAATATGATAGGCATATGTTCTTAAACCAGAGTTACCCCTACACCCCAGTCTCTTGATTCTTCTATATTTTGACCCGTTAATTGATATAAATGCTTAGATTGTGAATTTTCCAGAATTAAATGATTGCATAAATATTATTGGATTCTCAGGGGGGTAAAGAGTTTTCTACATTGCTGATTATCTCCCTGCCTATTCTCCCTT
>PVKS010016741.1:27887-43439 GCA_004027875.1 Aplodontia rufa
ATAGATAGATAGAACCTCACAGTTTTTGGATCCATTCATCCATTGAGGGGCATCTGAGTTGGTTCCATAATTTAGCGGTTGTAAATTGAGCTTCTATGAACATAGATTTTGCTGTGTTGCTATAATGTGCTGATTCTAACTCCTCTGGGAAAAGAGAGATAGCTGGATTATATGGTGGATCCATTCCTAATTTTTTGAGGATTCACCACACTGATTTCCAGAGCAGCTGTGCCAGTCTGAAGTTCCACCAATAGTGTGCTAATGTTTCTATTTCCCCACAACCACTCCAGCATCTCTTATTGTTTATATTGTTCATCTTTGCCAATCTGACTAGAGTCAGGTAAAATCTTAATTTAGTTTTGATTTGTATTTCTCTAATTATTAGTAATTTAGAACACTTTCTCATGTATTCATTGGCTTGCTCCATTTCCTCTGTTGAGTGGTTTCTGTTTAGCTCTTTGGCCCATTTATTGATTGGATTGTTTGTGTTTTGATATTAAGTTTTTTGCGTTCTTTGTAAATTTTGGATGTTAGTCCCATCAGAGGAATCACAGGCCATGATTATCTTGGCTCTACTTTTAAGCAAATTGTATATGTTTGTGTGTTATAGTCATTTGTCCCAACATGAAGATTTGATTGATGACTAACACATGAGAATATTTAACATATTAAACTGAAGGCACACTTCATAACTTCTGTTGTAAATTGACATTGCACCTGTCTGCAGCTATTGATATCATCTTTAAATTTCTTCTGAGAAACATTACTCTGTTCTTTTTTAAATTTTTTTACTCTGTTCTTTTGTAATGTTTCATGACATAACCACTTCTAATTTACTACAGCTTTATTTATTTTTCTTCATTAATATCTTCCCCTGAAATTGTAACCAAATAAAATATTTTTCCCATTCTATTATTTGGGTACTCTAAATGATGGTCCAGAATATAATATTCTGATAGTTCTGTGTTCTTTTGAACTCTCCTGTTGATTTTCCAAAGTCACAGGTTTAAACTGGAAAAAGAAAGAAATACAAGTTACTTCCTACCTCCCTCTAATCTTTAGTTTTCTTACAGGACTTCACATTTTCCAGGGAAATAAATGAGAAAAGTTCTCATGGTATCCTGGAAATCAGCCAAACTGGCTAGGTGTCCAGGAGTTTTGTGAATCTCATTGGGTCCTCCAGCAAATTCCAGAAGACGTTGCAGCCTTTTCACCCATCATTCCAAGACAAGTTGCAACCACCGTGTTTGTCTCTGAAGGGAAGGCATCTCCAGATGTCTACAACTGTTCATTACATTTGCAGGTCCTTGTGAGCTTTCCATGTTAGTCTCTGGTTCTAAAGAATAGGTGAAGTTGCTCAGAGTTTGACCTCCTTTTCCTGAACTGTGTTCTTTCACCCAGCAACTGCTTGATGTTGGTCCTGATTCTTTGCATCTTTCTAGAAAATACTTTCATTTGGCCTAATATTTTTGGATTATTTGTCCGATCCCATCTGGAAGTAGTGTCACTTGCACTTGCTTACATATAATCAGAAGCATGGAGGATGGTTCTCCTTCCCTTCCCTGCCTGCCCCACAGCAAGTCTTGGTCATGTTTATACCACATGCAATTGTTCTTCACTTCAGGCAGAAACCCCAGAAACCTCTAGCTCATTGCAAGATCTACCTCAGTTGTGCATATTTCTTACACTTTTGCACAAATGTGGAAGCAGAAATACATCTAAGTCCCTTCTTTCCCTGCAAAAAAAAATATATATATCATGTACACTGCATAAAGCATTTGATGATAACCAAACACTGAATCTATTCACTGAGGGAAACAGGGAATTTACCTCTAAAGACTGGTCACTTAAAAATAGATAAGATGTTCAGCTATGCAGTTTATCACTGGCACACAGCCTGGAACCTAAAAGAGATAATGTTGTGGACAAGTAACACTTCATTAAAAATTGAAAATATATTACTTGCATCGGTAGTGTGTTCCTTTCCACTGCTTACACTGGCTGTATAATCTCTATGACAGTGATTCCAGAGAAGCAGGCTGGGTTGCATTTTGCAGATCAGGAAAATTACATAAGCTTTTGATGCTATTTTCCTCAAAATTATTTATAAGGTACTAATAGCCAGGAATTCAAAGCAAGGATTTTAAAAGAGCATTTAAGGATCTGAAGAGGCAGACTGGAAATCTCACCAACACCTGATTTGCAGGTGCAGTTGTCTGAATCAGGCTTGAAGGGAAGCTTTCTGTTAGTTGACATCCATTGCCAGAGATGTGATTTCTCTCTGCTTTTCTGCGCTCGTGTTTTGGGGTTTATATTTGGCATGGTCTAATCTGAAATTAGCCAGAAAGATTATTGAAGAGAGAGACTTTGTACTATGAGCTCAACACCAAACTAAAAACAATAGCAGTGTCTCAGGGCTGTTTTCTTAGAGATTTATTGGGCCTTATTAAATTTGGAGCCAGTCAAGAAGAATACAACAGCTGTTGTGAATTTCAAACAAAAGCAAAACAGCCTCTTCTCTGCTTTCCT
The DNA here is from genome assembly GCA_004027875.1 of Aplodontia rufa. Taxonomy (NCBI): domain Eukaryota; kingdom Metazoa; phylum Chordata; class Mammalia; order Rodentia; family Aplodontiidae; genus Aplodontia; species Aplodontia rufa. The sequence continues at coordinate 30,417 of PVKS010016741.1, forward strand.
CCTTCATGGTGCCCCTGGAAGCTGGTAAGCTCCCTGGGCAGGATCTGTCTTACTTATGCTTACCCACTGGAAAGCAGTGTTTACATATATGATGCGATACCAGCGAGGATAATCCAAGAGATTTGTTTTGATTTCCTTCTCATTTCGGGGCATTTATGAGTAGCTTATAAAAAAGAAGCTGAACTATAAAGCTTACAAAAACTGATTTCCACAAAACCAAAGATTTTGGAGTGGTTTTCTATGGTGTGTCTGCCATCATCCACGCAGCTAAATCTTTACTAAGGAATTCTAAAAATAGATTAGAAAGTGTCCTAGTGATGTATTTCGGGAGATATCAGCATTAATTTGAGCTTATGCTTCAGGAAAATTGGAAATGCTAATAAAAGCTTCCAGTTGTCTGTTTTAAAACAAGTTTGGGTGCAATATGACTTTGAAATTGTAAAATAAACAACAAACAAACTCTGGACAGTTTTCTGAAGAGGGGAATATGTGAAAAAGTGAGGTCAAGGCCAAAGGGGGCTTACCTAAGATTTTGAAAATAATTTCTTAATTATATTTGCACATGTTATCTAGTAAATAGTGATGTCTTTTCAGTAACTAATTTGAGAATTTTAGTCTAAGTATGAGAAAATTAGTTTAATCGCCATCCCAGACATCTGTAATTGATTAAAAAAAAAAGGTTAGAAGACTTAACAGGTAAAGTTTACAAGAAGAAACTTACCACAGAAATTAGTACTCTGAACCTGCAAATCAGACTCAGTGCATGTTGTCATGGTGAAAGTAATCAGTTCGCACATTCTGTTTGAGCTTTTATTTAGTTAAGAGTATTTAGAAGCTAAATTAAAGGCCTATGCTTAAGCTTATTTTATTGCAAATTCATGGCTATATCAGTGTGTAAACTGGGGTCCAGTCTGCAGGCAGAAGTCACACCTGTTACTTTAACTGAAAGATTTCATGTAAAGAATTACTAGCCCAGGTATCGGAAAATGTAAAGTCAGGAGGGAATGTGAAGGTGTCAAAGAGATTGTAATTATGTATACTAGTTCCTAATACTAGGGTTGGAGAAGAAAGAGGATAACTTTAGAATTATTAGCAGCTAGAAGTTGGGAGGAGGAATGTACTGGAGAATGGGCCCTTAGGGTCCGTGAGTTGGAGGGCTCTGGCCAACTGATACTGACGTGACCAATAATCAACCGTGTAGCTGGAACACAGATTGTAGGAAGAGGGCGCCTGCCAGCTATGTTGTTATTTCTGAGAGGAGTCAATGAGGCTACTTCGGGAAATATCTTAAGAACAGCAAAATGAGGGCTGGAGAGGTGGCTCAGCAGTAAGGTGCTTGCCTTACATACAGAAGGATCGGGGTTTGATCCCCAGCACCACATACACAGCTAAGTTTTGGGGGGAAAACAAACCAGATGAACAAATAAATTTAAAAATTTGACTCTCTCTTTTAAAAAAAAATCTAATAACAGCAAAATGAAATACCTATGTTACTAGAAAAAATCTTTTGCTGCCAGATGTGGAAACATTGCTAGGGTAACAATGATAGGAGCATGGGATAAAATCAGAAATAAAAAATCAAACAGAATGGAGTTGGTTCCTTCTTTCTCCTCTAGCCTCTTTGTCTCTCTCTGGTGCTTTGTTTAAGCCAAAACCAACAGGGGTCAACTAGACAAGCAGAAATGCAGTTTAGAAAATTCCAGCTCCAGCATCCCAAAGCTGAGTACAACCTGGAGGATTCGAATTTGAGAGACAATAGCTTAATAACTGACACAGTCACTGAAACTTGATGAAGAAGTTCACTGAACTGCTTCCTCAGATCACATACTTCAGACATGTTTTAGAAACAGACCAGAGACCTCCAATACAGTAGCTCACCAGTGGTTCTCAAGATTTTTTTTTTTACTGACATGTTGAAGTAGTTCAACACAATGAACTTGAAACTGCAGGGGAAAATATAAGAACATTGCTGATTCATTCCAGGAAGTGAATATATTCACACTCAGACTGTTCTTGTGGATTCAGCCAATGCCCATTAGAGACTCCATTTGTTTCCATTGCTAAATGTTCCAACAGTCAATGGAACCATGGTTACTGAAGATTTGCAGAGTTATATACTGGAAATACAGTTACAAATTCAGAGGAGATTCACAATCTTTGAGCATGAATCATGCTTTAGTTTCCCTGATTGCTTTTAGAATATGAACCTTTGTGTGTGACTGAATTGTCAAGATCTGCCCTATCATTTCAAGATGGTTTTATTCTGCCAGTGGAAGTATATCGATCAAAAAGACAGAGTATCCTGAAACTTTAGATAAAACAGGGTAAGTATAGAAACTTCCAAAACTGCTATATAATTTCTGACTACATACCCACCTTCGGCTCCCTTTCTTAAATATAGTGGAATTAGCCCACCACAGTGGTACAAACCTATAATCCCAGCAACTCTGAAAGCTGGGGCAGGAAAATTGAAAGTTGGAGGCCAGCCTCAGCAACTAAGTGAATGCTGTTTCAAAATCAAAAATAAAAATAACTGGATATATAGCTCAGTAGTAGAGTGTCCCTAGGTTCAAACCCCAGTAACACACATACACAAACACACACACAATCCAGAAAGAACCAGAAACTAAAGCTTACACTCAAGTATTCATCATTTGAATAAAAAATAAGATATATCCTGATTTTTATACCCCCTAAATCACAAAAATTCTGGGAGCTGGAAATACAAGACCAGATAGCCAACATGGCTGTGTTCTGGTGAGGACCATTTCAAGTTGCAAACACCTGACTTCTTACTGTATCACCTGGTTGAAAAAGTGAGCCAAGTCTGGGGGTTTTCTCTTATAAAAAATGCTATGCATGTGGGTCCCACAGGCATGACCTAATTATCTCATAAGGCTCTACATTCAAATGCAACCACATGCAGGACTAACTTTTAACATAAGGAAATACAAATATCAGTTGGTAACATTACCGTAGATAGTTTTTGCTGCAGATTTAAATTTCAATAATGAAACATACAATTCTTTTTTTATAAATTAGAGAAACTGTCTTTGACAAACTGTTTTTATAGTACTGCTAAAAAAAACTCTAAAACTTATATATTTGGTATGTATAAATAGCCACAGGGACATTTAGGTATACAAACATCCCAAACATTTGAAGCTAAACATGTTTCAGAATGCAGCAGTCTCCAGATTTAAAAAAAAATAATATGGCATATAAACTCAAATACCATTGAATATTCACGTTAACTGAAATCTGTGCACTACACTCTTATGTTCATATGTGCAGATCAGGATTCATTAACCTATATTAATAACTGAGCTATCAGGAAATGTTTTGATTTTTAAAATGTGTAATGGTTTGGAATTATGAATAAAGGATTGTAAACATCTGTATTGTCAGCAACTGTCTTTTGTAAAATATCTACATATATAAAAAGTGGTATTTCCAATCATGTAACCTTTAATTCTGTCATCGAAGGAAGCTTCATAAGTGTGATTTCTAACATAAAAAACTTTTATGTTTACATGTGAAAGGATAGAAGTTAGTTGAGAGTCAAAGATATAAAAATTATAAAAGCAATAGTGGCTATAAGATGAAAAATGAAAAGAGAAAGAGAATCCATTCATTTTTTTTCCCTTTTACCAACATTTGCTGAATGACTTCTAGAAGCCAGAATTGTGCCAGGCACCAACAATTCAAAGACAAATAAGGCCCAATTCCTGTCATCCAGGAGACTTCAATATGGCTAAAGAAATGCAATAAAGTATGAAAAATAAACCTAGGATGAAAATCCATTGATGTACAGTGGACTGGAAAGGAGGAAATAATTGCTTTCTTTGAGAAAGGGAGAGTCCAAATATTTCATTGATAAGATGATGCTTGGAAAGTAAGTTATTCTTCAGGTTGGTGGTAGGAGAACTCAGGGACAGGGTAGATTACTTTTAGAAGTAATGGTTGGAGCTAATGGACACAGTTGTAAGAAGATGTGCTATCAGAAATGATATTAAAAGCATAGATGGAGTTATTCTAATTGGTATCTACCATAAAACTTTGGAGTGCCTATTAAGTGCTACTATGCTGTGGTAGCCATCATGTGGTTAAGTGTTCTAGAGCACTTGAAATGTGACTAATGTGGCTAGACATACTTTTGTTATATTTAACTTTTTTAAATGTTCTTTAATTGTCTTAAAATAAGTATAACAAATCCATTATATGTGAGCAAACAACATTCTTTATGAGAAGGATATCTTTCAAACCACTGGGAAAGATCCTACCTTGAGGTCACATCTACCATTCAGGTGTGTGCATTTTAAACTACCAGAAAAGCTCTACCCTGGGATAATGTCCACCATTCTGGTGAATCCATTTCCCAGTCACTCTGGGTGCTCCTGCTAAGGCTCCTCCCCACCCCATCCCTACCCTGCAACCTTTCCTGAAGAAATGGCTCTAGGCTATTGGATAAGCCTCATTCAAAGGTGGCCATTTGCTCACTTTTCTAGAGAAACACTTGGCATAGTATGGTGTACAAAAGACCAAAAAAGATTCTTCAATACAAAGTATAATCCAGAACCACTTGGGAGATCAGAATAAAGTTAGACATTACTTGAAACCAAAATTTAACTTTTTCACCTTATCTAACTTTTCCACATTCCCTTATATACTTCTCTTGAGAACATTTTCTTAATAAGTGTCTCGATCCCAAAGTCCCATATCAAGGACTGCTTCTAATGAATCCAACCAAAGAAAATGTGTTAAACTTAGTATGGCTAAAGTAGATTCAAGTGGAGATGTTAAAAAAAATCTGGATCTTGCGATTGATGCTGAGAAAAGATCAAGTCTAGGGATATAAATGAAAAATTCAAAATAATGGCATTTAAATACATGAGATGAGAGTCTATAATATTACCTAAAGACGTATGATCCAAGCAGAAGACAAAATGGAGCCCCTAGAAAAATTTGTTAGGGGAGAAAGAGCTAATAAAAGAGAATGAAGAATGACAAAGGAAATAGGAAGAGAACCAGAAGGTAATAGGAAATAAAGAAGATTTTTCAAAAAGATGATGTGTTGAATGTCACAAGAGCAAATAGGTGATCAGATGACTCAGTAAGAGACAATCTGAACAATAAGGAACAGGTAAGGACCACTGAATTAGAAAATATGAAAGATTTTGGTAGAATTTTCAACAGTAGTTTGCGCTATTGGTGTGGGTGTCATATAATATTGGGAGGAGAAATGAAATATTTAAGAAAAGATAGTTTTCTAGGAAAAATTCTTGGAGAAATTTGACTACTTGTGGAGAGCAGAGAAATAGGGATAGGGGACTTGTTCAATAGAAAGAGCAAAGTGAAAAAAGAAAAAAGATATAATAAAAAATTCTAATTAGAAAAAAATCAGAAGATTTTGGATTCAGAACATAATTCTATATTGAAACAGAAACCAAGAGAAAAAAATTGAGTACATATTTGGGGGTAGAATGATGAGAGAGGGTCTTCTGATGACCATCTCAATAGTCTATGCCAGGTAATTAGTCTATGCCAGGTAATTAGCAGCTGACAGTAATCAACAGGAGAAAGCAAAGAGATGCTAATTCAAAGATTAAGAAGGTGACACAATGCCAAACTCCATAGGACTGACTAACAGGATAAAATCCAATTTCAGATTTGAGGTAATGTATTTACCAAGTAAAGACAATTTGTTTGGATTTGTGTTGTCAAGATTGATCTAGTATGGATATTTTGCAAGGAAGTCCAAGGAAAAGAAACAAAGGGTAAGGACCCCAATAAGAAAAAAAAAAAGAAATGTAAATTAAGAGACATATGATGATATGGGAGAGGGAAATTGGGATATTTCATATTATATGAAGTAAGAGATGAAGTAGTGTAAAAATTATTAAATAAGGGTTAGCAGTGTAGGTCAGTGGTAGCATGTTTACCTAGTATACATAAGGCCCTTCAAATCACACCACCAATGAAAATGAATTATTAAATCAATCCTTATGGTGTAAGAATAAGTTGTTGCTGAATATAATAGCATATACTAACAGTATGATGATTAAAAAAGGAAAGAAATTCCACTGCTCATCTAGCTAGAACACCTAGTTAAATGCTCATCTAGCATTTAACATATGCTGTGCATACATAAAGAACTAGAAGAAAAAACTTCAAAATGTTTACTGGAATATGGGATTTTATTCTTTGTATCTTTATCTATATTTCTAAAATCTATTGCTGTATTAAAATTATTCACAATTTAGTGGAATAAAGCAACCATTTTATGTTGCTCATGATCCCAATGGTTAGCAATGTGGGCATGGACTATCAGTGGTGGCTGGTATCCTCTTCATAATATTTGTACCTTACCTGGTCAAACTTGAATAGTCAGGGGTATAGGATAGGTTGTCTGAGTATCTATGTTTGTTTGGCTTGAATGCCCCCCAAAATTCATATGTTGAATCCTAATACCTAATACAATAGTATTAACAGATGGAAATCACTGGAAAACTGATTAATTCACTAGGGTTCTGTCCATTACTTGATCACAAATCTAAAGTCACTTATTTTAGGTTCTTAACTTCTTCTGACTTCGAGTAAGAATATTGCAACATTTAGAGTACAATTTTTAAAAATATGACACCTAAGAGTGACATAGAATTGAAATTTATTATAAGGAGCAGTTGGAGCTTCTGGGGGAAAAATGGTCAAGAAGGGAATAGTTGGATGATCATAGAAAAGATCCTAACCAGACCACATAGAGAACCTGGAGAAAAGTTGTGAGGAAGATTGCTGCCGTGGCTTTCCTTGTTAGGTGGAAGTCACTAGGGGTCAACAAGGAAGGAACAGAGCAGGAAATACTAGGATAAACTGAAATATATGAAGACAAATTGGAACCCACAAGGAAAAATTTTAAACTTTGTGTCTCAGCATTTCTAACATGGGTCGCCTGAAGATGAAACTGGTGCAAGCTGCTGTACCATTGGCCCAACGCCTGTCTCAGGACTCGGAGGAGCGGAAGGAGTAGATCCAGATGCCTCAGACCAATGAGTGGGACTGCAGCAAGGACTGCAGCAGCACGCACAAGCTTTCGCCATGCTGGGGCACATTTTTTTAAAGAATAAAATGCAATGTAGTAAAACGTTTTAGGTGTTGCGGAACATATGGTTTCTGTATAAACAAGTGCGGCTGTATTCTGATGCCACCATATTTACAAAAGCAGGCAATGCGGCCAAATGTGGTGGGGCTTGCCTATGATCCCAGAGACTCCGGAGGCTGATACCAGAGGATTGCAAGTTGGAGTCCAGCCTCAGCAACTGAACAAGGCTCTAACCAACTTAGAGAGACCCCATCTCAAAATAAAAAATAAAAAGTGTTAGAGATGTGGCTCAGTGGTTAAGTGTCCCTAGGATCAATAAAAAAACAAACAAACAAACAAAAAGACTATGTGCTGGAACTGGACCCTGAGCCTCAGGTTGCCAAACCGACTTTCAACAATAATGAACACTACTTCACATCTATAGTCCAAATCTTGCATAAGATTTTCTTGTGATTTATCCTAAACTTGAATCCTACAATGAAGAGAATCCTGGAAAATATAGCTTCACATTCGGTATACTACACAGTAGAAAACTAACAAACCACGTGTCCCAATTTTCTGCAGTCATTATTCCTTACTCCTATAATCAACACCACCAACAACAGCTCATAAACACTATAAAAATGTACCTGTAGTGTGTAGAGAGTGGCTATTCAAGTCTGTGGCCAACAGGGTTTTGGTAAATATTAGCTAGAAGACATGGAGGTAGCAGAATTTGGAAATTTTTATAAGAAATATCAGAAAGGTGATGAACTCCTTCAAAAGATTCTTATGGGAAAATTCCCACTGGAATAATTAATACAAACGTTAATTCTTTTTACTTCATTCTGTCCCATACAATGTGTATGGTTCAGTATGTTTTTTAAAAATATATATTTTTTTAGTAATACAACCCTTTCTTCAAATGAAATCTTAATCAGAAGTGTGAATAAATAAAACATAAAGAGGAGCTTCTACTTGGAAGTGTAAAGAAAGAAAAGAGATAAAAGTAAACACATCTAGTGGAAAGAGTACCAGAGACGGAGAACTATTTGCATTACAAAGTTGGGTACTCACTGCAGACCTTACCGTTTTTCTTTTTTATATGATTTAAATGTTAGTACCTTAAGGTTCATCTACAGGTTTCATAAGCACTATTCTCAGCCTATCTCATATACTAACATTCTACCAATGAGACAGTTACAAGAAACAAATAAGAGAAAATGTAAAGTATGGATTCAGGAGAAAAACAATTTGAAGACTAAAGAATAAAGTTGTCATACTTTTTCCTGACATTAACTTTATCTTTCAAAATAATATCTCAGGCTACCTTGATATTCTGGGAGACCAAGGAAAACATCTTCGGATATTCAGGTTTTCATTAAATATTTTGCAAAAGAGTGTCAATTTTAATGAAATCTCTGCAAACCATTCCCTATAATCCCTAGGAAAAAATTAGTATATTAACAACACTACTGCAAGAAGACTTTCCCTTTTTTGAATTTTTTTTTCAGATATTGCTACAGAATGCAGGCAGATCTCCTGAAATAGCATTAACCTCTTGAAAATTGTGTGCTCACATCCTTTAAACACCTTGTAGATCTGCAAAACAATTTGTTTAATTGATAGGACAGAACTATTTCCAATGCCAGTGAGTAGCATTTCAGTGATCAACGCTACAACAAGAATTTTCTTCCCTACTGCTAATGGCTAAACCTGGCACTGAGCCTTTGGCTGTTGATTCCCAACATGGGTATCCTTTTAGAATGTGCCTGCCACAGCTTGCAGCAAACTGAAATAGTGTCAGGCTGCAGAGAAAAGAAATGAGTTTAGGAAAGATATGACTGGACTAATAGTAGCATTGTGTCCATTACTATTCAGGGTGGAGTCAACTGAAAGGGCAAACAGGTTTTTGCCCAGACAGGAAGTCCCCTTGTTCACTATAGTAGTAGCACACTAGCTTCTGAAGACAAAATGCACTAACACTCTAATCCCTATCTATGCTTTAGAACACACTTCTCTTTTATTAGAATTTTTTTCCCCTCTGTTTGGGTGTTTGTCTTAAGAACAGAAATCAAATAATGAAGGTGGATCTTACATACTTGTCTGGATCCTAAGCTTTTGCTGTTGTCCAGACCTTAAGAGAACACTACAGAGGACAACCAAGATCTGTATGTGCAAGCAGGGCTTCAAGAGGTAGGTCTGCTGCAGGACTCCGCAGCGTGTAGACCAAGATGGCCGCACAATTGTTGCCACCATTGGAAAATCCTAGTGCAATCTTTGTCCCCAATAAGTTTAGAGTCAGCTCAAAGCTTTTCTCAAAAAATTTAATGATAAGTCTAATAACTGCCATCTAGAATGATAATGTTACCCAATCAAGAATGTGATAGAACAGAAACTACAGTAGTTTCTCTTCAAGAGGGGCCCATTTTCTAAAGGAGGCTAGGTAATATTTTCTACATAAATTATTGATATGATGAATGCAATATTAGTATAGTCACTAATCAGTTAAAACTAAACAGTGTTTGTAAAAATTGAAATGACACAATTCTTCAGGGTGTCAAATGTCTCAAGAAATAGTTAAATAGTCTAAGACAGGAACATTAACTTTTCAAAATAATATTATGAAGGTGATTTTAAAGGTTATAAAATTGGTACTTGTCAGATCGGAAAGAACTGAAATATCAGAAATATGCACACCACCCAAAACCATTATAATATGTGACTCTGGCATTCTTCCATTGATGTATAATTAAATTACATTAGGCATTTATTAAAGCACACTATGTATCCAGCATTGAAGTTGATGCTAGAAATAGAAATGCAAATGACATTTATTTGTTACTCAAAGTGGAACTCAAAATTTAATAGAGGAAATAAAAAGTATTAAATCTTGAATACAATGTTGAAATTTCTGTTTGATTAGGCTCACTTGAAAAAGTACATCATGGAAAGTCCATCTTTCTATATTAACGGTACTTTTGTACTAAATGTTAGAAACATCAAGTGACAAGTGATATGCAAATGAGGTGAACCAGGACCTCTAAAAATGTAATGGATGCTCTGGTTAGACTTCATGAAGGTGGGGACAAGGGAGCAGAACCTGATCCAATGAATAACATTTGCTGAGTTCAGAAGGAAAGGAGAAGAGAGAAAGTTGGAGCAGCTTGATTTATGGAGATGTGAAAGTACATCACGCCTAAAGACAGACCATTGTTTAGGAATATGTAACAGAAATGGAGGGCAATGACATAGGTAAAGGATTGCAACCACTGTAAAGCAACTAAGTAGCCCTCTCTCTAACAGGATTTTTTAGTTGTAGATGAACAGAATACCTATATTTTATTTATTCATTTTTATTCAATGCTAAGGATTGAACCCAATGCTTCAAACATGCTAGGCAAGTGCTCTGCCACTGAGCTACAACCCAAGCTCCCTAACAGGTTTTAATGATACAGTATCTGTATCTTTGAACCTTGAGGTTCCAGATTTGACAGTGACACAGTTGTTTGTTTTATTAAAGATTTTTATTTACCTTTCTAAACTCTAATTTTATTTTCATTTCACAATAAAATAAACCATAAAGGCTAAATTCAAAGCTGTGTTTCATGATTAAAATTATGAATTATTGTGTAGCATAGAGTCTAAAGCATAGCACAGTATACATTTAAAAATAGTGAAGAATTAAAAGTAATACTAGTAACAATTTAAAGAAATTAATATTCATGTACTATTTTAAAAGTACTTCTATTTAAAGTTTAAAACAAATCAGGTGTTGAGCAGAATGGTCTTGGACTCTGGTAGCACTAGTGAAGATGGAAGAGATGAATGAAAGTGGCACTTTGAGATAGGAATCAAAATTAGCACATAGAGAAGCAGTCCTCCTGCACTCCAGAGTCTTGGAGGACAGAGTACCCCTGGCCTTTGGGAAAGCTGGGAAAGATAACAGTGAGACCACATCATCTATGTCTGCTATGTGGCACTTGCCAAAATCTCTTGGTGGGTGACTTCTATCTAGCCAAGTCTTGTCGCCGAGAGTCACAGGTAGATAATGGAAGGTGAGAGCCAGGTTAAAAGGCCCTTTTTATGCTTCAGGTCTTCCCTCAACAGCATCCTTCAGAATTCCAAGTATCCCCAGGAAAAAGTCTCATCTATATTTCTAGTTCCAGTGTGTCACACCTTCTTAGCAGTCTTAGAACCTAGATGCCCAGAACTCTCCTGGCATTACTCTAGTGCTACCTTCACAACAGTTGATTTGTGGATCCAGCACTATTTAAGTTCCAGGGCCTTTCTGAAGCTCCAAGTCACAAGCAATGGGATGTTCCCGACCTCTTCTGATGTCACTCTTCTTGTTACACCAGCCTTCAGAACACCACTGCACCCTATATAGTCTTTCACTTGTATTGTCCTCTGCTTTCGCTCCTTAGCTCTGCAATACATTTGTAAGTAGTTACCTGCACTAAATCACTTCTGTTCCAATCCAGTACATGTTACAAACAGTGGGCCAAGCAGATTCCCCAAGATTAGATGATCCAGAGAATGAGGTGCTAAGCTGTACAAGCTTAAATTCAGGGAAGCCATAAATCCCACTGGAAAATGGGATACTGGTAATACACAGCAAAGCCTGGCATCCTGATTTCTAAAGTTAGTAGCTATTTATAGTATGTAATGGGAGCACAGTTGGATATTTCATGTAATTGTTATGATAACAATGATAATTTTATGTACCAACAGGTGAAATGTTATTTCTGAGGACTTTACTGAATAAACAACCAACCAACCAACAAAAAAAAAAATCTCAAGGCTTTAAACTTCCTACACAATATGTGATATAAAAAGTGTCCACAGTAGCCCTACAATAAATTTTTATTTATTTACCTTCCATGCTGGGCAAAAATCAGGTTAAATATGACTAAAACTCAAATTAACAATCTTGTGGTGGATGCTATATTACAATATATATTGACTCCATACCCTTAGTAGGCATATAATTTGACAGGAAAGGCATTGGTGGAAAAGAGGAAAGACACTGAAACTTCCCAATGGAACCCTTTGGAAAAATAAGGAAGGATCTGAGATATGAGAACTTCCTTGGCTAAGTAAGAGAAGCACCTCATCTCTTGACTATGGAAACCAACTTTCCACTGCTTAAATATCCTCTTATAACTTTAACCAAGAGGATATCCTGCAGGAAGATAACTTAAGATAACCTATCCATTGATCATTGCTAAGTAGAATTTGATTGCATACTCTCCAATAAGAAAAGGACAAAATTTGACTCAGGAAAAATACTTGTAAGATTTCCCTAATTTATATCAGGTAACACCCAGAGACTGTGAATAGGAATAGATGGAATACAATATTGTTTTCGAGTCAAAGCTTTTTACTCCTGGGTGTTCTTACCTAAGACCGTATTATGTTAGCTTGAGCAACTGGCAATGGCTTTGATGATTGGTTGACTAAACCAGTAATCAATAGTGATCCATATTCAACAATAAATATTTAATATTTAAATGATAGAACTTCCCTACCATAAAAGTAAATGAAGGAATCCCAAATTTTAGGCACATGTAATCTTCAGAGTGGATTTGCTATGTGAACCCATCCTGTTCCCACTGTTTCTCAAGAGGGCCCAGAGGCACTCCATTTCTTTGGGCACTGACATATGCCTTAGTGAGAGGAGAACCAATGCCATTGGAAAGCTCCATTGTGTCTGTCCTAGGCAGGCAAGTCAGGATAGTGGTGGGAGGTATCACATTGATCTGAGTTGCCTGATTTCAAGAGGGAACATAGGACAGAAATTGTAAAAGCCAAGGGCCAAAGAAAATATATGCACTTTTTTCTTGTGGTGCTGGGGATCAAACTCAAGACCTGCCTGGCACATGCTAGGCTAGCACTCTACCACTGTTATATCCATTTTCAGCTCTAATATAAGCGCACATAAT
>PVKS010016742.1:0-43373 GCA_004027875.1 Aplodontia rufa
GGATGAAATATGGTTAAACTCGTTTTTCCATTACAGGATGTTCAGAGCCTTTTATCTGTGATCGTGCACCATGAATCTCCTAAAGAAAGATGGCCCTCACAGCATCTTTACAACCTCCTGGACCACAGAACTCTTTGGGGGGAAATGCCAGTTAAGACCTCACTAAACTAATGCACCTCAGAACACAGTTTATTAAACCCTGGTATAAATTCTTTCTGTTGGAAACAAATAGAAATAGAGATTCAACAGTGACTCCTAGCCGTTGCTTAAAATAGGTAAAACTCAAACACTTTGGACAATGAGTTTTAGAACTCTTAATTGTTATTATTTGTATCACTGTCTCTCTCGACAGGGAAGACCCTACTCAGAAATGAAAGTTTTAAGGGATTAGTAAAGATGGTGCATGTAGTAATTTAGGTGCTCAAACTCAACTTTTCATAAGGTCTTGTGGTAGTCACAGCCTGCCTTGAGGAAACTTAATAGACTTTTTAAACTAGATCATCTTTTATACATAGATCAACACAATTTTAATAATATCAAAGTTCTATCCATTCCCCAACCCTTCCATGTGTTTCCCTGACTTCTGCCTTGGCATACAATATTTCCTACACAAAAACACCTTCACCTGAATGGGCCCTCTTAAAATTTTATTCATCCATTCTGGAGGCGTGGTTCAGCAGTTATGGTGCTTGCATGTGCTAGGCCACAGGTTCAAACCTCAGCACCATGAATACAACTGGGTATTGGACCAAAAAAAGCCACATGAAAAACTAAATAAAATTGATTCTTTCTCTCTCTCACTGTCCCTCTCTCTTAAAAAAATATTCATCCTTGAAGAAACACATGAGATGCTAAAAGGCTCCCTTTCACCTTCTTATGCCTGATCTTTTCCTCTTTGGTTCTTGCTTAGCAACTATACTGGTGCTGGTACTGGGTGCACACTTTCTTATGTTAGACTCCCTTTGTTCATGGATTATTTATTTGGCTCTCTCTCAGGCCTTAAACACCAAGAGGAGTTAATAGTATCTCATGCTCCAGGATGATACAAGCATTTGGACAACCAAAGGTTAATTGCAGGAACTTTTCCTGGTTGACATTCTTTGTTAAAGTGACACAGATGGGGGCTGGAGCGGTGGTTTGACAGTTACAGCCCTTACCCAGTGTATGTGAATACACGGGTTCAAAGCCCAGCACCCAGGTACACAACTAAGTGTGGGAGCAAGAAAGGCATGTGAAAAATTAAATAAAAATTCTCTTTCTCTGTCTCTCTGTCTCGCTGTCCTTCTCTCTTTTAAAAGAAAAAAGTGACACAGATGCCATCACTTGATTTTCATTAGCTAAGTTAAAAATGACCACTTTATTTCAGTATCCTTTTCCTGAGCACCTATTATGTGCTAAGACTTGTGCAAGGCATCATGGGTAGAAATTTAATTAGGATAGCCCATGGTACACTAATGGTGAAGACAGAGAAAGACATAATTTCAACAAGATGTAGCATATTCTAGGACTAACATATGCACTGGGTGCAGTGAAGTCCTGAAAAAGGCATCTGTCCTAACATGAAGATTTAAAAGCTCTAAGTAATCCTGATGTGTACCATTGTTGAACTTATAGCCTAAATTTTATTGTCTATGTTTATATCTACATAGGAAATTAACCTCTTGACTTTGTGCATGTGTTGTTGAAAAAACTCCTATCCTGGTAAAATTTAGTCCTGAACATCTGTCGTAAGAAACTTCTGCAGTGCCCATGCCTGGGTCTCTAAGTAAAAGGGGAAGGAACTAGTCTTTCCTTCAGCTGGAATCAATTTTTTTTTCTACACTTTAGTCCATTTACTAAAATTTACCAGAATCCATCATTTCGGAAGCAGCTTAATTTTGGTGGAAGATCCAGAGAAGATTTTAGTTACAGCTCCACATAATAAAGTAATTGTGTAATTAGTAATACGTTTGTTGCTCCTTTACTGAGTGGGAGGGCGGGCGGAGGGGAAGTCATACTTATATTGCTTTAGTGTAAATCCAGACAGTGAAGATTTTTTTTCCCAGGGAATTATACCATTATACCATAAAAATGTCAAGGCACAAGTTTACTGTTCCTGCTAATATTCTAAAATATTCTCTTAGGCTGACATCTCTGTCAATTAAAATTAAACAAAATTGCATTCTGCCATATACACTTCAAGTAGGACGCTTTTGAGTTTATGGCTGCTCTTTCAATTGATTTTTAAGATGGCATCTGTAAAACTTGGCTCGAACAAGATGAGGTGGGATGTATTTAAGGACTAGTCAATTTAAAAAATGTTTTTAAAGATCATAAATTGACAGCCAGAATAGACTGCGCATACCTCCAGGTTTCTCAGCTATTAAAATAAATCCAGCAATTCTTTTGAATTGAATGCTTGTGCTGACATAATTCAGTGCCAACACGCTTCTGACTTGTTTTGGGTTTCCAATATTTTTACAAAGAATAACATAAACAAGGAAGCTTGTGAGCATTGCTTCCAGCCTCTCAATTCACACAGATTTGGGAACAGTCCTCCTCCTGGCGTTTCCCATCACAGAGCATTGCGAACGTGCTTTCTCACGGGACTCTGGTTCTCAGGGAGAAGAGACAAGAGCAATGTCCACTGTGTGCACTTTTGGCAGGATTCGCTGCCAACGAAGTCTTTGGGGAGATCACCCTCTGTGATAGGCAGATGAGCAAAGTGAATCTCTGTTCCAATTCCTCTAAAAGGAATTTAAGAAGCCGTCTTTGTGCTCATCCCTCTGATTGCCAAACCTTAATGTATGATGTTTTATTGGTGCATTTAAGGCAAGTATTATGTAATGATATGGCTTTTCCTACGGCCAAAGCATCTCCCTCCCAAAGCACCTTTTGGAAGCTCAATGTGCCTTTTTAGGTCACCTGGTTACCAGTTAAGGGAAAGAAGTATTATCTGAAGCTCCTTAAAGGGCTCTGTAGTACCCTTTCAAGCAGGGCTGCAGATGGTGCTCTGGCTTGGACACTGTCTCGCATCATTTGGGAGTGGGGAATGCAGCCGTGGCGTTCTAATGCGGAGACGCTTGGTCTAGAGATCGAGGATATGGTATCCCAGCAAAAGTGGTAAGGACTGTGGTGACTTTCTGCTTTGCTTTATGGTAGTGAGCTTGGGCAGCTTGGGCACTGTGAAGAGCACTCAGGTCATGCTCAGGATGACATCTTCCTCTGTGGTCTCAGGTAAAAGTCAGTAAATTTCAAGAAGTGGCACCGTGTTCAGCTTTCCCCTGCTGAAACTCTGATCCACGGCATATTCCTTGTAAACAGGAAGGAGTCCATAGATACTTTTGAATTGTAAATAAATTAATAAATGACTAGAAACCCTGTTTCACAGCTCCTTATATATTTCTGTCAAGGAGGTAAAGTAGCAGAAAAATGCCTAGAGAGGGAACCATCTGGAGAAAACTACCCTTGGGAGATTCCCACTAGGTCTTGCAGAGCCTCATGGAAACTGCGTGAGAAGATGATGTGCTCTGGAGGGAAAACCAAGAGCTAGATGAGAGGTCCTTCTGCCTCTCTGGCTTGCCTTCTCTTTCTTTCCCTTAATCCTTCTCTTGTTGGGCTAAGGTGTGTCTTCAGAAGATGTCCACTGTGTGGGACATGTTCAAATCCCAGTTCTGGATCTCAGTCACTAGAGGGACTGGGCTCAGGAAAAGGACTGAGACACAAGGCAAGAATCCAGAATAGAGTGGGGCAGGATGCACAGAGTGAGATGAACCTAGCAGCCCTGAACCTCCCCAAAGTGGTTGAGAAGCCACAGTGAAGGCAAGAGAACTGTCCAACAGAATCCAGCATCGAGTCTGATTCAGAACGCCCTCCTCTGCCCAACTCTCCACATGGTAATGTCACACAGGCTTAATTTTTAACATGGTACATTTAACATTCCACAAATATCTGGAATATCTGATATGGTAACACAAGGTTGATTTTAGTTGATTATTGATTCATTCCACTTTTTTCATTTTAATAAATATTTATTAGGGTCCTACTAAATGCAGAGGCACAGTTCCAAGCATCTGGGTTACAAACAGGAACAATAAAACTTTTTTCTTATGGGGATTATGTTCTAGTGGGGAATACAGAGCATAAGCAAGGTTCATTTTTTAAGAAGTAAATTTCTGAGTTGGCTATGTAGCTCAGTTGTAGTGGTAGAGTGTGTGAGGCTCTGGGTTTAATCATCAGCATCAAATAATAATAATAATAAGTAAATTCTATGTACACATAAGTGTAGTTTGTGTGTGTGTGTGTGTGTGTGTGTGTGTGTGTGATGTGTTAGGTTGTGCAAGTGTTAAAGGAAAAAAACAGAAAACACTACAGGGAGTGGGAGCAATTTTTTCAAAAGGTGTTAAGGGCCAATTTCCTAAGAAGGTGACATTTGGATAAAGAACTGAAGAAGGAGGTTGCAGTGATGGCTCGGCGGTTATGGTGCTTCCTGGCATGTGCAAGTATGTGAGTTCAAACCTCAGCACCATGTACACAACAAAGTCTTGGAGCAACAAAAGCTGCATGAAAAGCTAAATAAAAGAAAAGAAAAGAACTGAAGAAGGTGAAGTAGCAGATCTTTCAGAGGCCCTGACCCCCACAATCCTAGCCTTCTGTCAGTTCCCAATGAAGGGCACCACCACCCATCCTAATTAGGTAAATCACACAGGGGTCATCCTTGATCTTTCCTCCCCTTCATCCCCCATCCAAACTGTCTTCTTGGCAAACATTGCATCTCATGCTTACATTTTTACCCTCCGTTCCTCTTGGCCTGGTACTACATCTCCACACTGCAGTAATCTACACTTTCAAAGAATGCATTTCATTTACTGCACTTCAACATGCCAGTGGCTTCCTATTGATGTCAGGAGAAGAAAAGCACTCCCTAACTTGGACCACAGGACTCTGTTCCCCTTGTGACAAATTTGTGCCTGTTATCCCAGCATAATTTTCATTACTATCCCTTTTAAAGTCAAAAGGATCTGGGTTTGCACAATAGTATGTGGTTGTGTTTCTCATGGTCAAGTTCATATTGTCATTTGGAGACCTTCAAAGTCACTTTTGTCTTCTTCAAAAAATAATTTCTGGACAAGCAGACAGAGACACTGACACTAAGACAAGCCATGATTTCTACCAGCTCAGTAGCCATGGTTCTAAAAAGTATTTTCCAGGGGCTGGAGTGGTGGCTCAGCAGTTCCGGCGCTTGCCTGGCATGCGCAAGGATGCGGGTTCAAACCCCAGCACCACGTACACAACAAAGTGTAAGAGCAATGAAGGCCACATGAAAAACTAAATAAAACTGATTCCTTACAAAAAAAAGTATTTTCCAAATCTCCTCAGGGAGGAAAGAAGAGGCCATGGTGCCCTTGACCCAAAGAGTAGGGAAAGCAGGACTTTGTGGCAGAAGGACATTTATTAATGCACTGTGAGTTTGAATGACGTGTTTCCCTTACACCTTCAGCTTAAGATCACCTGGAAGAAGAAACCACAGTTCAGTCTTCCTTTGACTGTCAAAAGCCATGGGAGCTAGTCCAAGATACTGGATTTTTTTAAAATTCAGTGTCTTACATTATATTAAACCAAAGTTTTAATCACTTCTTGACAAATTCAGAAAGATGGTATGAGCTTTTTTGAGATGAAAAATGAGAGATCTTTGCCCCCCAAAATAGACATTATTTGTGATGTTATTGAATGTATTTGAATGTTGGCCTTTTCCCAAATTAAATGCTTTATTCATCATTTGTACTTGAAGACTGCTGAAGTTTCAGAAGCCTGGCCAACATATCTCAGGGGAGTGGTGCTGCGTACAGGTTCCTCCCCCAGATTCTGGAGTCAGCCTCTGGGTCTGAATTCCAACCTGACCCTTGCCATCCACCTGACTGTGGGTGAGTTTGTGTATTCATTTCTTCATCTGTGACTGAGGATCAAGTAGATTTCATCACTCAGCATAATTGGGAGGACTAAAAGAGATCATTCATGAATACTCAATGAATGCTTTCTGGCAGATGATACATCCACGTACCCTATTCCAAGGCTGTAGGTGATTGACTATTGATTGAGTATGTGATATGTAGGAAATTACATATATTCTATAATTCAAAAATGTTTTTCATAATTTCATGGAAAATATACTCACATAATTAGTAAATACTTCCATTAGCAAAAATGAGAGAGAAAGAAATATTGAATATGAATCATAAAGAATTCAGATTCTGAAATGAAAAACTTTCTGTCCTTTGACCATAAACTGAGAAAATCATAAAACAGGTGTTTCTGGGGTTTGCATAGTTGACTCCTAGCCCTAGCCTTCAGCTCTGTGTTACTCTGCTCTCTGACTAATATGCTCATTTCTCTTCCACTCATTTCTCTCCTTTATGTCCATCTGAGAAGGTGCTTCACTTCCTCGTGGCCATAAACTATAAAAGCGGTTGGAAGTCACATCTGTGTCTCCAGACAGGGCATGGACAGCTACCCAGCAACACCACATACCTGCACAAGCACACTGGAGGAGCATGGCCATGCGTTTAAAGACCAGCATTGTATGTGTGCATTTCTTACTTATTTTTCCTTTCAGAGGAACATTTAGATTATTCCTTTTTCTACAAATTCTTTAAACATACTGACTTTGCCTCCAACTTGTATTTAGTTAATAGCTTTGCATATTCTAGAATATCCTTCCTGATTTTTTGTCTATCAATTTGAATTATTCATTTGGTAAACAGCCAACTCTTGATGTCCTGCATATGCTAAGCAGAGGACACAAATATCAGTATGTTTATATCAACTTGAGATGTCTAAAATTCTACTGGGATCATCATGTAATTCTGAAACACACTTTGAGACTAAAGTATGTCTGTTGAGTTTGTTATTCCGAACAAGATCCCCAGAGGAGCCTCGCCTGACCTCAGATTGTTATTCTTCATTGCTGGAGGGGGACATGTCCAGCCCAGGCTTGAGTCGGCCCCCACTGTGCACTATATAATTGTTTATTATGATTCCTAGACAGACTTCTATGATAAATAATGAAGATTTGCTTTACATGAAGATATTTATATTTTATAAATGTAGTCCAGGTTTCTTAGCTCACACCATCCTACCAGGGATATAATCAAACAAGTGAGGACAATAAAAACAGTAAAGGAATCTTCTCAGATGCAACATGGACTGACTTTTTGTTTCTAATTTGAGCCCTTTCCTGATTTGGGAGCAAAGCAGCCAAGTCCTACATTCTGTACCATGCTGCCTTGAATTCTGCTAATACATGTTGGTTCCACTCGCCCATCTCTCATTTCTAGGGGCTGAATTTACCCTCCACATTCTCCTTTTTGCTCTCCCATTTTCTGTCCTTTTCCTGTTCCCAGCCTGTCCTGATGGCATGCTTGAATCTAAGATTTGCCACAAACTCATGTTAATGGTTCCTTCATTTCTATGATCTTTTCTCTCTTGGTCACCTGTGGGCGACCACCATGGTGGTAGGGAAAAATTACAAGAAATATGCAAGTGCTTTTGTTAGAAAAGTCAGGGACTTTACTGCTCAGTTAACTTTTTTTTTCTGTAGCAGATGTGGCTATTTATTCAGTGTTACCTTGTTCTAGAAGAAGGTAGGATCTGTTAGAAAGTCCAGGCAGAGATAATAAAGGCATTGGTGAAGAAACGACAGTTGAATCATGTATCCTTGCCAATTTGAAGACCCTAATTCCAGACGGAGTCCTTCAACTCCCTTTTTCCTCAGGTGTAGCGTTTCCCCATCCAGCGACCTTGGAAAGCAATGGGTGGCTGATGGTTCAGTGGTAAAGATTTTGTTCTGGGAGTTATCTTAGGGAACACAGTGCATTGGTTCTAGACCCCTCTCTGCTTCTCAGCTGCATAGTGAAGCTTTCCACCACCACACCCTTCCACTGATTTCTGCCTCACCTTGAGCCCAGAGTAATGGAGTCAGCCAACCATGGACTCCGAAAATGTGAGCTAAAATAAAAATTTCCTCTTACTGTGTATTTGGGTCCCAGCAAGGCAAAGCTACCAAAACACGTTGCAGGTTCTGTTTCTTCTGTGGTGAGCTCTTGCTTTTGAATAATCCCCTAATGTGAAGCCCTGGACCATGCAGTCAGAAGTGACTAACTAGTAGCATGGCCTTGTTACAGCCCAAGAGGAGGCGGAAAGTGACGTCAAGGAGTGCAAGGAAGGAAAGAGGAGATGCACGCATTCTACTCTACTCACATGAATTTGGCATGAGCATGCACATGGACCCAGAAAGGTCAAATAAGTCTGAGAAATGGAGCTTTTATTTGGGTAGCTGCTTGCAAGCCTGAGACTTAGGAGTGTGGATTCTAGGAATAAAAGGAAGCAGAGAAGTGACTTGGTGACTTAGTAGGCCCAGCGGATGCTGGACGGCTCACATGGTGTGAGCTATGCTGGGAGCAGTTGCTCCAAGGTAGGAGTGACACTTCCGGCTGCCATTAGCATATTGCTTGTTGAATCTGTAATTCAGCCTTTAGGAACACCTTTGCGCACAGTGTGGAAGGATGAACAAGCAGCAAGGGGATGCTGGTAAGTGCAGGCTGGTGATGATCAAGTACTCTCAAGACATTTCGAGACTTGATCGCCTTTTCATGTGCTGTGGAAAGTTTTGAAATTCTAGACAGTGCTAAGGACACAAAACCACTGTGAGCAACTAGGGCCATGAGCAAGGCCAAGGGCCAGCCCTGGTGGTGCAAATGACAGGCAGAATAGACATGGTGACAACTCCCACCGAACAGAAGGGAAAGAGCAGGAAATAATCACTGGCAACTAAATGTGAGTGTGCGAAAGACTGAACAGGAGACCAGGGGTGACAACATGTGTCAGTCACCATTGCCTCGTCTACCCGAAGTCAGGAAAGGAAGAGAGGTGCAGGATGGATGAGGATTGGAAAGGTTAAGCTGAAGACAGTGGAGGTGGGAGGGCTGTGGTTTGGGTATTGTTGGAGGGTCCCCCAAGGGTTCATGTGTTGGAAGCTTGGTCCTTGGTGTTGCTATGTTGGGAAGTGGTGGGACATTTCAGAGGCAGGAGGTCATTGAGGGGCTGCCTTTGGAGGGAAACTATGCTGTACTCATGGAGAACTTTGTTAGTTCTCATTAAACAGTTGTTATAAGAGTGAACCTGACACTGAAATTGCTCTCGTGCTCCCTGCTTCATCACCTGATCTCTCTCCCTGGTCCTTGTGCTCTTATCATTGTGATGTCATCTGCCATGAACTAAGTTAATGACAGCACCAGGCCCTTGAACCTCTAGAACTCTAAGCTACATGAACCTTTTTTCTTCATAAACTACTTAATCTGAGGTATTTTATTATAATAACTGAACATGAATTAAAACAAAAAGTGTATGTGAATTTAGGAGGGAAATCTAGGCAACTTCAACCTTTTAAATCTCTTTTTTTATCTGATAAATGAGGATCAAATATTTTCTTCCAAAGGCTATTATAAGAATGAAGTGAAATAATTCAAATAAAGGGCTTAGTAACAAGTCTTCTAAAAGAAAAAAAATGCAATAATTTGTAGCTTGATTGTTATTATCATTAACATCATTTCTAATTTATAAGGAAGTTGAAAGTATCTTTTTGTAAATACAGTATGTGCCCTAAACTGGGAAGCATCCAGACATATTTTCATTCCTCTTACTGCCTTATGTTAGGTATATAGTATTCTTGTATAAATGTATACAAAGCAGATTCTAAGTATATTTGTGTATTTATAACTATATCTAAATATTTATTACTATGCATCTATCTCTGTATGTACGATACATCCTTTAGACAGCCGGGTCAGTAAGTCAGAGAACTAGATTAGGGAAACTGGAGTTTTAGAGATACTTTTTTTTTTTTTTTTTTTTTTTAGCTAAGAGTAACAAGATACTCAATTAACAGTGATAAAGCTATACAGACATTTAATTATCTTCCTATTTAGAAAACATAGAGGTAGGTGATTGCACCGTTAGTGCACTATCATTTAGTAGTTTTCAATATTATCTCTTGGTTTCAATATGACTGCCACAGATCCAGCCAATGCAATTGTCCCAATTTCATTCAAGAAAACAAAAAACAAACAAACTAACAAATAGAAAAACATAAGGCCACATAGAAAAGAATCTTTTCTTTCATCAATGAGAAAAAATTTTCCCAGGAGACATGTATGAGATCTTCCTCTTGTGCATACCTGTTCCCAGCTGCAAATGACACTGGAGAAATAACTAAGATTGTTGGGATGGAGTGAGACTGCTACTCATGGCCTGGGGTTGGACATACACGTTCGCTAGAAACCCTGAGCAAGAGAGAAGTGAGAGTTAGCTGCTGAATGCTTAGCTAGCAAGGTCTATCACAATGGTCTGGGAGTAAGATGCGGTGACGCTATTTGGTTGATTTCCTAGGGCAATCAACCTGAACCGGCCTGAATAAAGCATGCATGTAAACATCAATACAGAATTCAGCCCCGCGCATTGGGAAGGCTGAAGCCAATTTTAATTCAAGCCAACATTTGTTAAGTGGTAGGGGAATTTTTAGTATATCATCTCATTTAATTCTTAGAAAATTTTGGAGTGGAAAAAAAAGAGAAAATTTTGGAGTGGGAGAAATTATTGTTTACTATATCATTCTCAAAGATGGAAGAGCTTGAGCAACAGTTGGGCACCTGCAGCTCAAAGAAAATTCAGCCAATGTGAGATTGCGGTGCCATCACTAACATGATCTAGCAGTGTACGGATGTCAAACTCTGGGCCTCACGTGATTCTAAGTTATTTTTGTTGTTTCTGTAGTCCTGGGGATGGAACTTAGTGCCTCTTCCATGCTGGACAAGTCCTCTATCACAGAACTCTGTCTCCAGACCTTTTTATTTTGTTTGGAAACAGTCTCGCTAAGTTTCTGGGGCTGGGCTTGAACTTGCAATCTCCCTGTCTCAGCCCTATCAGTAACTGCCTCTGACTCCTGAATTCCTTAAATGCAATTGGTATCATCATAATACATGCTGCTATCTGTTGACCGGTTCTGTGGTTGGAAGCACAAACTGCTTCCAGGTTCACATGGCTGGTGCACCGAGTAGTAAGGATTTACCATGAAGCTCTGTGACTTTAGGCTCTGACTCAGTAACTACTACGTAATCATGCTCCTGAAGACTTGCTCATCATACTGTGAGCTCTGGAATGTTCTCTTCAGCCCCCTGGGCTCCCAAAAGCACCTTTAGAGTGTACCCCAAAACAGGGCACAGTGGTTCCTCAGCGCCTACTTGTGGGCAGGGCCACCTCTCCCCAGCCAGGGAGAACACATCTCAGGAGAAGGAGCCCATGGGAGAACCCTTGTCAGGAGGAGCTGAGGGGACAACGGTTTTTGAGGGAAAGAAAATAGTTAAATTCCTAATGATTTCATACTTCCTTAGAACAATCAAACCAGCAGATACAGAATTCTTCCAATTAAGCTATTATATACAGTTCAAAATACCATCTCTCTTCTGTTCTAGAAGTATAACATCAATAACAAGACATTGGGGGAAAGAGAAGGACACTTCCTTTTTAGCCTTGAGGTAGTGAGGGTTCCTGTTTGGGTTCAGTTCCAAGAGCTTCTCCTCAGAATTACTCTGTGGGATTCTGTGTGAAGCTGGTGAATTTCTTAATTGTATTTGCGTGAGACAAGGCTGCTTCCACAGAGAACACATCATAGTTGAGAAACTTAAGAAAAGTTGACCGTTGTGTTAGGTGACTTCGCATCACCATGAAAATCAATTTCAAGTGGAAAAGGTTTATTTTGGCTCATGGTTTCAGAAGTTTCACTCCACGGTCACCGGGCCCTGTCACTTTGGACATGTGATGAGGCAGGACATAATGGCTGGGAGCCTGAGGTGGCACAGACCAGCTCACCTCCTGGCAGTAGAGGAGAGAGAGAGAGAGAGACAGATTAAAAAAAAAAAAAAAAAAAAAAAAAAAAAACAACTTTGGGAAGGAGCCAGGAACAAGAGCTAGACCTTCAGGAACACACCCCGGTGACCTACTTCCTCCTTTTAGGCCAATCCTCTGCAGTTTCCAGCACTTGCCAATTGCACCACCAGCTGCTAAAACCAAGTCCTAAACACGGTGAGCCTTCAGAGGGTGTTCCAGATGCAAGCCACAGCAGCCAGGTTTGCAAGAGGGGGAGGCAGTGACATCTTCCCCTACGTCACTAGGAAGTACTAGAAGTCCAACTCAGTTGACACGACTTTTGACTGTACCAGCAAAATCAGGTAATGTGCATTTTTCTTTGCAGCTGTAAAATTCTCAAGAGAGCAGATCAGGTCTAAATGATATGAATTAATAAATCTGTCCCATGTGATCTGTAAGAGTAATCCAAATTTTGTATTTGATTTTCTTAAAAGGCAATAGTCCACAGAAAGTGTAATCCCTACCACCAAAGAAAATGGAGTAGCAAGAAAAGTTATAAAAATAAACAAGAAAGAAAAAAATCTCCATTGAAACTGTCTTTTTGGTACAGAAGAATAAAAAGCAAGAAGGTTTCAAGGGCCTCTCCTGTTGTAAATGAGATGAGAGAGAAGGTAAGTTAGTCTCAGGTATTTTATTACAGTGAGAAGTGAGTCCTCCCCCATCCTAAGTATGGATTCACAAGCTTCAGGGCAAAGAAAAGCAAAGGATTGAGAAAAGTCCACATTAAAAGGCAGGATTCACATTATTTTGCATTTTTTTTTTTAATTTTTGTTTTTAAAGAGAGAGAGAGAGAGACAGGAAGAGAGAGAAAGAGATAATTAATTTTATTTAGTTTTTCATGTGGCTTTTGTTGCTCAAACTCTGTTGCGTATGTGGTGCTGGGATTCGAATCTGTGTCTTTGCAATGCCAGGTAAGCACCTTAACCTCTGGGCCACCACTCCAGCCCTTATTTCACATTGTATTTTCTTTGTGAAAATTTTTGGCTTTGATCTTTCTCCCACCAAAGCAGTAATTCACAATTGAACTATTTCAAACAATCCACACCAAAATCGAGCTCAGAGTGTCAGTGTAGAGGCCACAGATAGCCAGGGCTGAGTGGAGTCAGGGAGCCCAGCTTATGCAGGACTGTACCCAAGCCATTAAGCACACAGGTTCAAACTGCTGGGACCAAGTATAATGTCCTGCCTGGATCCTGCTGTCATTTTGGAGAAAAAAGACATATGTAGAAAAGTAAAAACATTTCTAGTCCTAAAATAAAGGAAATCGGAAGATCAATTATGTGCATACATACCTATAATATATATGTGCATGCATGTACGTATGTGTGTGTGTGTGAGATTCATTACTGATTTGTTACTTGAGGCAAAAAGAGAAAGTAAAGGGCTAACTATTCTATTGTTTGAAGTTGGTAATAAGATATGTATATATATATATATATACACATATCAATATGTATGCACTAATAAAAAATATCAGTGTTTGGGTTCATTTTTCTTTTCTAAGCTGAAACCAAGATAATTCAGTTAAAATAGTTTCTCAATAATTATAAAGGTAAGTAAAACTGTTGAGAAAAATTAAATTGAACCAGTAGTGACCATAATTCTTCCCTGAGCTTGATGTGGCAGGAATTTTTAGTTTTTGTTCTGTTTTTAATTTTTTGTTCTATAGGAGTAGCTCAGAATTTATAGTTAATTTTTTTAAAATTATCATTTTGGAGAAAATACACCCAGATAGTAACTGTGATTACTTCTGGAATTGGAGATGGTGTGAATCTTGTCTTGTTCTATACTCTTCTGTATTTTCCAAGTTTTGTCTATTGAGCTGTTCCTTAAATAATCAAGTAATTAGGAAACATTTGAGAATAGCACAATATGAAACACCATATTGTCTTCATATTGAGGGAGAAAAAAAAACAGTTGAAATTGACCAAATTTTAAAAAAATAACAAAAAAGTTTATTTTTATTCAGTAATTTGTGTAAAATCAGAAAACAGACAACTAATTCAGGAAAGATGTCAGAACTATAATAGTATATCATTTTTAGGAAATGTTTAAGTCCTTAAATGTTTTCTATCAGCAAATTAAATATATATATTCTAAGAATTAATAAATTTAGCTTATATAAAATTTAAATCTTAAAACCCCTTTATTTTTTTCATGAAAACAGAATTCTTATTGTTTTGTTTTTAATGTACTAGATTTCTGTTTCTATTTGACAAGCACTTGGTACTTTTGGATTTGAACTTACATTTCTAGACTTAGTACTTAGGGATTTGGGGAGAATATCACATACCAACTTCTTATATATTGTAGAAACTACTTCTTTCCTAGATCAGTGATCCTCCGCCACCAATCCATTTTATTTTACCATCAGTTAAAATTTCCCTGTCTT
Source organism: Aplodontia rufa (assembly GCA_004027875.1). NCBI lineage: Eukaryota > Metazoa > Chordata > Mammalia > Rodentia > Aplodontiidae > Aplodontia > Aplodontia rufa. Next base: position 14,351 of record PVKS010016742.1, read on the forward strand.
GTTCGCACTTACAGAGACTCTCTCTAACTAAAACTTCAGGAACAAATTGTTTGCTTTTCAAAGCCATCCATCCATCATTGGAGATCTGTTTTTGTTAGTGTTTTCTTTTGTAAATCATTTTATTATTGTAAGGTGCCTCTGGATTGCTGGCATGATAATGGGCTATATAAATGATTTTGTCCTATATTTGTGTTGTATATACTTTATTGTAATAGCACTCTCGGGTCAAAAGCAGCCAATATTATTCCGATTAATTCCTGTCTAGACACTCATAAATTGTCCCTTAATTTGCAGAGAGAAAACGAAGTCATATGAAGCATAACCTTTCCCTGCTGCAGAGACTGCACCTGGTTTTTGTGGGCGAGAGGAGCCCGCCTCCCTGCGTCCTTCAAAGCAGCAGGCCTGGCAGCCACAAGGATGAGCATCTCCTTCCCTGTGCGCAGCCCAGGTAGCCAGAGAAGCCCTGCCAGTTGGCATGCTGCTCCTCAAAGGGAAAACATGAAGCCTAATCCCCCAACACAGCTTCAGACAAACACTCATTTTATTTACTCATATTCATCTCCCTAGAAGAAGAAGAAAAAAGAAAAAAAGAAAGGAGAAGAAAATCGCTTGCTTAATCCCAGTACTAACACAATATTGATTCACATTCATGTTCGGTATTTATTGACGTGCATGGCATACAATGGGGACTATCATTTAGGCTACTGTGTTTGAGGGAAGGCACAATCACATTAGAGAAAGAGATGAAGCACACAGTTTATGCAGCCCTAATTTTATGTAATGTAAACCTTTCAAACATTGCACACGGGAGTGAAAATGCACGTCCTAATGAAAAACCAAATGCATACCAAATGGATTTATCTTAAAGCTAATTATGGCTGCAGAATATCTGTCCTCAAAAGTCCACCATTATTTCCTAAACTTGTATAATGAAATTAACTTCTTTGGCTTTGCAGCGGCTTTCTGTATATCTCATTAACCAACTGTAAATGCATTTGTGCTTCAGAGCTAAGCTCAGGGTTTTTGTTTTGTGACATCTAGTGTTCACTGTTTTGAAATTATGCAGGTGCGCTGCAATGCTGTAGGCTAACTGTATGCAGAGCTGGAGTATATATTGAACACCAGACAGCGTATATGTATTGCTAGCATATGGTTACTCTAAGAAGAAAGAAGATATGAAAAACACCGCACTCTTTGCTTGGCCCCTTAGAGATTTTTATTGCCTAGTGGCAGCTGTATTTAATAAAATAATAGTAGCCACTTGAGGTTTAAAGGTGTAACACGATTCTGTTTCAATATAACAATTCCATAAATTCAAATATGAAACCTTCATAGAAACATGATGTAGCTATAATTAAAGAAAATTTGGTATGTGCTTTTCAAAAACCAAATGTAGGGCACATTGTACCTGCGGTGATCTATAAAGTGAATTTTCACACATTTGAAAGTTGGAAGTGATTCTAGAGACTTTTGTAACAGAGACTGATGGTTTAATTTCTGTGTTTCTTTAAAAAACGGTACACTAACATCACAGTAATCTGTCCATAGCCTGCAAAAAAGTCTTCTTCACCTTCCTATTGCTTTCTTCATACCTCTGAAAGTTTTGTTCAGACATTGCCAAGGTACAAAAATATTTAGGAAGTTGTCGGGCTCCACGTACATATAAAACTTCATTGTTGCTATTTGCAAGTTTATTTTTTTCCAAGGATACTTTTTTTATTAGTTCCACATAGACTTACATATTGCAGGGAATTGTTGTTACATAATCATGCATACAGGGATATTGACATAATGAGATAGTAAGTTAAAGCCAATCCTAGACCAGGATCTACCCCGCTTCATCCATTCCTGGAGTTCATGACTCCTCTAATTTCACCATACCATAGTTTGAAAGGAACATACTTGTATAAGAACTGTTGACATTTCTGAGGTTCTCTGCCTGTCTGTGTATAGCTGGGTTTCTAATGGGAATTGAGTATTCCCCATTGTGATAACTCCCCTAATCCCTCCCTCCTGCCCCTGCCTCCCTCCCTTCTCTCCCCACCTTCCTAGGTATGATTCACCCAGCTTAGGTGGAGTTTCAACTATGATGAGTTTATTACTTAAACTCAGCTGACTATCATCCTGTCGTAAGCTTTACACTAGCTTCCACATATGAGAGAAAATATTTGTCCCTTAAGTCTCCGGATTTGGGACATTTCACTCAGCATAATTTTCCCATTCCCATCCATTTGGATTATTGCAAGCTTATGAAGCACAAAATGCTACATAAACACCTTGTCCATTCTGTGTTCCAGCACAGCCCAGGCCTCAGGGAGGCAGAGGCGGTATGAAGGAGAGTTTGGATGGTACTGTCATAAGGATAAGTGTCCCCCAAAGGACTGTGTGTTGAAAGTGCAGCTGTTGAAAGCCTCTGGCACTACTGGAAGGTGGTGGAGGCTTAAGAGGTGGAGTTTATTGTTAGGAAGTTAGATTGTTGCAGTCATACCCTTGATGGGAGTATTAGGTCCCCAACCCCTCTTCTTCCTCTTTTGTTCTTGGGCATGAGGTGAACAGGCTTCCTGTGCCACATGCTACTTCCATGATGTACTCCTTTACCATGGGCCCAAAAGGAATGTGCCAACCCAGCATGGATTGAAAATTCCCAATCTGTGAGACAAAATAAACCTTTTCTCTTTTGAAGTTCACTTATCTCAGGTATTTTGTCACAGTGATGAGAAACGAACTAACACAGAGGGCACATTTATTGATAAATTGATGTTTACCTACAGAACATGGAGAAATAGTCCTCTCTAGGAAAGAGATTACATTTTTATAGATACCCAGAAAATAATCTAGAGAAAACAAGACATGAAAACGTTCAGAATCTTGGAATAGCTTCATTATCCACAGGACAGAAGTCTTTCAGTATGACCAGAGTACAAGTAGAGATATGATTCTCCAAAGGCCACATATGATCCCATGATGGCTTGGATTGTCTAGGAGACAATGATTAAGATGACATTTAATTGCTTCAGATCATGCATACTCTAGTTTCCCGCAGTCCTTATGACTGAATTCCTGTTGACTTATAACTGCATGAACATCCAGGAGATTTTCTAGGTCATGGTCCCTGATAGAAAAATTGGGGAAAGGAAGAACATGGAGGGATACATTGTGCAGGAGTGGGTGGGAATAATATGAAAGTACAACCGACCTCAGACCAAGTATATAGGCCTCCCTATGCAGGCAATGGCAGGTCATGCACGGGATCTATACTGGGCACAGCGGGGCAGTGTGGAAAATGGTATGGAGAGGAGGACAGGGATCCAGCTCAGAAAATAGTACTTGAGAGAGATATTGAGGGATGGACAAGGGGCAGCCTCAGGAACCTGAAGAGATTCAGATTTCTACATGTGTTACTGAAGTAGAACAAAACTTTTCACTACACTGAAAGAAAACCTTGATGTTAAGAGAAAGTTCTACATCATTTCAAATATCTAAGTTTAATTATAGAAATAAGCAAGGAGCAACTAACAGAGATGGAGAAGCAGATGTGAGAGAAATTATGGTAGGTTTCAGCATTGGGAAGATATCAGGTGAAGCTCAGCAACTCAGGAGCAGCTCAAGACAGTACTCTTGTCTAAAGAAAGTGAGTGGGGTGAGTGGATGGTAAGAAATTGTAGACTCTGGCAATCAAGTTCACTTGGGCAAGGAAGAGAAAAGGGACTGGGGACCACCCTGGGACCCCCAATGTTCAAACACTGAGCCAGTGAGGAAAATATAAAAAAAGAAAATGATACAGAGACTGAGAAAGACTAATGCCATCCCTCTCAAAAGCTAAAAGGCAAAGGATCAAGAGTGGAGACCTATGGGGATACCAAAATATAGAGCTTACTGTTACCAGCCTGCCTGATATTAGGGAGGTGAATTTCCAGACTAAAGGGGACTGTAATAACTGTTTCAGTTTTCTTTCTATGAGTATTTCTTTTTTTAATTTATTTTTTGTTGGCTTATGACTCAATTCCATGCTTAACCCATTTTGAGCATATTGAGAACTGTTCTTTCCTGACCAAGCTAACCCAAAGCAGCCTTTTTGTTTTGAGATGCATTTCATTTCTCTTGTATGTTGACTCGATTATAATGGTCTAAGTGACCCTGTAGCTGATTTATTTTTCTGTGAATGCTATGATAAGGATGGAGCTCAAGGAAACAGGACTTGAGAAGTCCAGAATTTAAATCAAGATGATCTTTAAAATGTAGAATCTGAACTAAATTCGAATCTCTAATCCTAGGAAAGAAGAATCACATGACCCAAGCAGGTCAGACTGTGTTTGGGACAAACTTCTCCAAACTCGGGTCAGGAATAGGTGCTACTGTTGCTATGGTAACTTCTGAATCTGTGTGTGTGTGTGTGTGTGTGTGTGTGAGTGTGTGTGTGTGTGTTTTCTGGCTTGCTTCTGCAGCTCCAAAGTAAGAGAAAGGTTGCTAAAAATTCAGTGTTCCTTCTCCTAGTAGCTAGGAGAAAAATGCATATCAAATATTACTTTGAGGTCTGTTATTTTTTTGTATGTATTGAGACAGGATGAAATTATTTAATTACCTTTGCTACCAAGTTTGCAGACAAGCATCCTCCTATCAGATTGCATATCTGCAAATAGGATTATTTACATCCAATCTAAGGAGTGCTGACTGGTGTCATTGGAAGCTGAAGCTGTATCAGCATTTAAATTCCCACTTTTCTGGGAATTTCAATTAAACTCGTTATGTTATATGTTATCCAGAAGTTCACAATATAAAGTGATTCTCCCAGTCTGAACCCATGCCTTTATGATTGCAATTTGGTAGCAAGACAATTTCCAAGGACTATTTTACTTGAATTGCAATGAAGATGTCAGGCCATAACACTTTTTGATGCGGGTTTTATGAACGACACTCCAAAATCAACCATTATTTCAAGCACATGCAATAAATAACCTTCATTATTCATCAGGGTGTAAATATGCATTTGTGTTTGCAAATATGGTGGTTTCCTAAGCAAAGCAGCAAGCAATCAGCAGCTCCTTCAGCCATTTAAGGAGGTAACAAATGGACGCCAGTCTCTTTAATTGGTAAAGACCATCTCCAGTGTTGTTGAGAGACAAACAGCTCATTCCGCAGATAGACCCTGCTCATTGGTCCCCGCCCAGTGCCCAGTGCCAGAGTTATATTGCAGACTCTCAGCTAAAACGTATTGAAAGAATGATATTTATCCCTGAGTGTCCAAAGGGAACATACTGTTTCCAGTGATTTTAAAATAATTTGATTTCTGTTTCTTTTGAAATTATCAAATGCAAAAAATTGCATTAGCAGAATTGATCTATTACGTAGCCTGAATGTTTCAATCCTGAAGTTAGAATGCTAAAGAATTGCTTTCTTTAAAAGAAATGTTGTCCACTATCCAATATCCATTTTTTTTCTCTAAGGTAAAGAAAGTCAAAAAATATTTATACTGATATTCCAGAAATATTTAAAGGTGAATGCATTGTTTAGAGTGTATGAGCTGATTAATGCAAGGTATTCAGGAAAGCCATTTGCATCATTTGCCTTTGACTTTCAGGGGAGATAGATTTCTGCTCTTTGACTCCACACACTTGCCATTCTAAGCTTCTTCTCAGATCTTTCAAATGAGTTTCTTTGGCAACTTGATATTTTTTGGTATGAACTATTAGGCTAATATAGACATCATCATGTCCTGTATGATTCTGTAACTTTACCTTCTTCACTGGAATTTTGTTGATTTCTTTGTCAATATATTTATCCATGGAAACCTCCTAAGTATCTACACTACAACTAGACACTCTACTGTGTGCTCTGTACTTGGTAGATACAAACACGAATAACTCTGTAATGGACTGAATGTATATATCTCTCCCGAATCCATGTATTGAAGCCCTAACCTACAATGTGATGTTATCTGAGATGGGGCTATTTAGTTGGTATCTTATTCCACTTTCTGTCACTATAAGAGAATGCCAGAGACAAGGTAAGCTATAAAGAATAGAGACTTATATTTTATAGTCTGAGTATTGTGAGAACATGAGCATTGTGCTGTTTCTGGAGAAGGTCTGCTTACTGTATAAAAGAATGGCAGAGGGCATCAAATGACAAGTGAGGGGGAATGTGAGACAGGAGATAAATGGGGCCAAACTTATTCTTTTATCAGGACCCAATGTGATAACTAATGCATTCCCTTGACAATGGTCTTAATCCATTCATGATCGTGACAACCTCTTATGATCCTACCTCTTAGTGCTATTATGATGGCAATTGAATTCCAACATGAGTTTGAAGGAGACATTCAAATCATAGGGGTCAATTAGGTTTAGTTGAGGTCACCAGGGTATGGAGACCCTTGTGATGAGACAAGTGTCCTCAAAGATACCAAGGGACTCTCTCTTTCCATTGTGTCAGAATACAGAGAGAAGGCAGCCATGTTCAAGTCAGGAACAAATGACTCAGCAGGACCCACACTGACCCTGATCTTCAAGACTCCTGAGCTAGGAAAAAATAATTCTAGTGGTTTAAAACAACTCTTTCTATGGCATTTTCTCATGGCAGTCTAAGCAGATAAAGATAAACTCTACAGTGACTCTGTATCTCAATACCAGGGGCTGACAGATCACATCAGCCACAGTCATTGTAGTGACTAATAATCCTAAGAGCAAACAGGGGCTACTTATCTGTAGCAGTCCCTGATGAGTAAATAATTACGTCAGGTTTGGGCAAAAGAAAGAAATTTGGATTATTGCATTCCAGGCAGAAGATACGGTGTGTGTCCAAAGGCCTGGTGTCCCAAAATGGTGTGCATACATTCAAAGAACAGTAGAATGTTAGAGTAATGAGGAATGGCAAGGTCAGACCAGAGTGAAAAAGGAAGGATAGATCAGAGTGAAACTGAGGACTCTTAAGCAAGCAAGGGACAAGACCACCCTTTTAAAGATGATCGACAGCAGCCAAGGGCAATGTGCATGACACAGGCTGCCTTGAGGCTGTTCAACTAGCACATGGGGAGAGAAAATGAGAACTTGAACTGTACTGTGGTTTTGGGAAGGAGCTGACAGATTGGTGTTAGGTTCTCTGGGATTTGCCTTTCATACAAGACATGGCATCACTTGTATATCTTCTCTAGTGAACCAAATGGTTCCCTGTTCCCTGAGCATCTCTTTTGCCAACATACCTGATAACCCCATGCATCTCACTCAAATTAGTTCAAGAGGTGAATGTTCCTTTGGACAAAACATAAGTGAAACGGGTTTCTGGGAACCATGACCCATTATCCATGATGTCATCTTATATCAGCTGGGAGCAACTTTCCCCGAAGTGCGTTCTGTGGGACTCTAGTATAAGTCAGATAGTAATAGTTATTTCATTAACAAACCAAATGAAGACAGCATTTGTGATCAAATCACTTTGGGAATATGAGTCAAATAGGTTTATTTGCAGCAAGACTTCCAAATACGAATTCCTAAGGTGCATCATGGGTATCTGAAACCGGGATAGAGTATACATAGTTTCTCAAACCCACTGAAACACATGGGAATAATTTTTTACAGTGTTTCCCATGATTAGGATTTTCATGGATAGCTTTGGGAAACTGATGTACGAGGTGTTGGTTATTAACAAAGTACTTACATTTATAATTTGGTTCTATCAAGAATTTCATGCTGTGGGTAAGGCCAAAATTTCTGTGGGCATTTTAACAGAAAGAAACAGAGCTCAGGGAAGCCAGGATCTTATTCATATTCACAAAGTTCCTGAGAGGAAGAGCTGGGACTTACACTCCAATTCTCCAAGCCAAGGATATTATTGACATACGCAAGTACCATCACTGTCACAGCCAAACAGCAGGGGCTGAAGGGGTGCACAGGGGCAATACGTGAGCAGAGATCAGGATAGTACATCTAACAAAGTAGAGGAGAAAGGCTAGAAGGAGTCAATCATCTATGTAAATCCTGGAAGGCTGACAACAGATGGGGTACACAGGGCTAATTTGTGTCTAATAGGTAATTCAGCAGGAAAACAAATTGTGCTAATTCGCACTTAGTACAAATTACACCTACTTCTCAACATTACCTGATGTCACTTGAACATAGTTGGAGCTGGTGGTCCAAGAGTCCTTATATTTTTGTTCATAAATTCATTTATTCAGTAAACATTTGTGGATACATAAGAATCAATCCTTGTGCTCCATTCCAGCTTGGATACGGTTTTATCTCCCCATACCTCACATGACTATTTCACAAACTGCTCCAAGGAGAGTCCTCTATCTGGTAATGTGGCACTCACCATATAAGGTCACTTTGTTCTAAACCATCCCATCCGAATTGGAAGTGGAAGGTTCTTCTACAAAAGTACAAAATTGAAGGGTGGCTGGGTATGACATAGACTCTGCCCGTAAACTCTCACTGGAATACCATTGGTCAGGCAGTAGCCATTCAAAACTATATAGCACCTACTATGTGCCAGATGTAGGCAGGCCAAGTATCTGGGAGAGTGATATGCAAAAATGGCATGGACTCTGCCCCCATAGGAAAATAGAGTCCCATAGGAAAGAAAGGCAACTGTGAATTAAATAATTTTAACTGATTGAATATATGGTTTGAAATAGAAGTACGCTCCAAAGAGCCAATGGCCAGAACTATGGTAAGGCATAAAGAGACCCATGGTCAAAAAAGGCTATGTAGTGATTTTTAAGCTCACCTCAGCTGAGAACATCTGAAAAATGACACCATTGGATTATAGTAGTGCTTTCCAAAGTTCCTCCACAGAATGGGGGTCCACTATACTTAACTCACCCGTGTTATTCCAAGCTCAGTTGACTTTTATACCGTAAGCCTTTATGGTGCAGTATGAATGTCAAAGGGAAGCCCCAGTGTAGAGCAGCTCCCAAACTCCATGGAAAACATTTTCCTGCAGAATATTTATAACAACTAATATTCCAAAAAGGAAAATTTAGAATCATTCAAGCAGATATCTGAGGTCTATGCAAGATTTCTTTTCTTTCTTTCCTTTCTTTTTTAAGAAAGAAGGACAGTGATAGAGAAAGAGAGAAAGAATCGACTTTTACTGAGTTTTTCATGTGGCTTTCGTTGCTCTGACACTTAGTTGTGTACATGGGTGCTGGGGTTTGAACCCGCGTACTTGCGCATGCCGGGCAAGTGCTATAACCACTAAGTCACAGCTCCAGCCTCTCTATGCAGGATTTAAAATTCATTTTTTAATGTTTTGGAAAAGAAACTCAGGAATATAGGAAAGACTGGATATGTAGACCCTGTGAACCAGAGATTGTAGTAGCAAGTCTATGTGGGAAACCATGGTAGCCTAAACTTAGATGGAAGGGAGAAACAAGGCTTGGAGGTTAATTAAATATTAAATATATATGATAGGATGAATACAATAGTAGTATGCACATATGCACCACTAAAGGTTATTTAAGAATTCATTATTATAGGTAAATGTAATTCAGGCAATTAACGTGGAAAGTCAAAAGGCACCATTTATTTAAAGGGAACTTTCTGAGTGAAGCATGTCCTGAAGGACTCTAAATAAACTAAGCTGACATAAGTAGGAGGTAGAGGGAGTGGAGTGTTCTTTTTCAAAGAAAGCAGTTGAGGATGGCAGAAAGCACTGTGCCTTTGTTGGGGACCCATGGGTGTTCCTCATCCACCACAGTATGGCTTCCAGTCTTATCTTCTTCTTGCTCCTTGAACCTAGCCTCCCTGTTCTAATATTTGGAGCTTTTATTACAGTGCATGGCTGGAAGTCTAATTTTTCCCCCTCTCTTGAGATGCTTTAAGTTTAAAGTTCCTACCTAAAGGATCCTTCTTATTTCTTTGTGATGAAATTTTAACTTTTGAAGTTCTAGCTGCAGTTTCACTATCTCAGTGATGCCTTTTGTCAAAACTTCTGCCAACCACCATATCAACCCCTACTCACTGTCCAACAGCACTGACTTTGCAGTACAATCTTCTGTACATTAAGTAAGCCATCTTCCTTACATTAGGAAGTCTAGTTATTATTTCCCTTTGCATAATTTTTTCTCATTACTTCATGGTATTTTAGTAACTTTCCTCAAGGAACTCACAATCCTGCAGGTAGGTATGTTGCTAAATACTCAAGAGGTCTAGAATCCTGTGCAAATGAGTAACTTTCACCAGGTGTTAATTCAGGTTCAGAGGGGTTAGAATATGCAAAAGACAAATATAAAACAATATACACTTTATTCTCATGGAGTCTACATTTTCTTAGAAGTTAGGTGAAATGACTGTGAGTACATGGAACAAATAGGTCCAAACATATAGCAGCTATATAAAGAGTCTTAAAAAAGTTTTAATGTGGAACAAGGAAGGCACATGTCACACCCAGTTTGGAAGACTGAAGAGGCTCAGACCTTGCAAGGCATTACCCTTGAATCTTATCTGTGGACCAAATAACTCTCCAGTCAGTTCAGGATCCCTAAAAGCAAACAAGAACTCATTTTGCCCAAAAATGTCAAGCGTGCCTCTACGTACTATTTAGAACAATTGAATTAGAAAATTCTACCTCACAAATTTTCTCATTTAAGAATGATTAATAATATTGTCAATTTCCTTTTAAATCATACTCAAAGGGCTGGAGCAGTGGCTCAGTGGCAGATTGCTTGCCTGTTATGTGCAAGGACCTGGGTTTGAATCCAGTATCATGTATACAACTAAGCATCAGAAAAACCTAAAACCACATGAATACATAGGATTGTTTCTCTCTGTCACTCTCATTCTCTATCTCTCTCTTAAAAAAATCATACCCAAACTTTTTGTGTGTTTAATCTGTTTTGATAGATGATGTAAAATTTTACTTTTCGTATCTCAAAATCTATCATGAAATTCTTCATTAGAATAAGTGAGTGGTAGGATTTCTTAGGGTGTGTGTGTATATATGTTTCTTTCATCCTCAGATCTCATAACCCATGCCCTTATTCTCTGGCTTTCAGGTTGCAAAGAAGACAAACGTTGACAGACTTCTTTTCTTTTCTTGTAGTAACGAAGAATGAACCCAAGGCCTTGTGCATGTTAGGCAAGTGATTTAACCCTGAATTACAACCCTCACCCTTCCAAACTTATTTTTTTTCATTACTTATAAGTCAGTAAGTTATATTTTATTTCTAGATATTCATAGGATTCTTTATTCTTGCACATCATATTTTTCTGTAATATTTTTTCTATTATTTCTAAGCATTTTTACTTTGCTATTCTTTTTTTAGAAATACCAATTATTAGGAAATTGGATTTCTGATGGCCTTTTTTCTAAATTCCAACTCTTTATATGTTTTCTCTGCATTATGAGTGAGTATTCTACCACAGGACTAATTTTCCTACAGATTCATGCTTCAGTTTAATTGGTGCAGTGATTTTTTTTAACCTCCAATTAAACCCAGAGGCCCTTAACCACTGAACCATACCCTTGGCCCTTTTTTATATTTTATTTTGAAATAGGATCTTACTAAGTTGCTTATGGCCTCACTAAGTTACAGAGGCTGGCCTGGAACTTGTGATCCTCCTACATCAGACTCCCAAGCTGCTGGGATTATAGGCAAATACCACTCTGCCCAGCTGGCCAAGTGAATAGTTAATTCCAACTTAGTATTTTTCTGTCCTATTGGAATCTGTCTTTGTGTATTCCTTTTGCTGACAGCTTACTTTTCTCAGCAACTTATTTTCAGCCTTTAACTTCAGAGTTTTGTTTTCATAATTTATTTTGTAAACATAAAGTATATATTACAATAAATTATTTTTTCATAACTCCTACTAAATAATCAGATTAATATTCCCTGTTTCTACTTCATTGTCTTTTTTACTATCATGTTTTATGTTATCACAAGTTTTTAAAACATACTTTCCATTCAGTAAAGAAAAGAAAGTATGTTTAAAACATACTTTCTATGGAGTTCATGCCAACCACATACTGGCCATGAATTTGGTAGGTGAGTTTTCCTTTAATTTTATAATGCTAAACTACTTTCAACTAGAATTATCCTAATCACACTGTAGACCAGTGGGTAGTTTAATGTTTCTTTGCATTTCCTCCTTCCTGCTTCAGAAGTTTGCGATAAATATGTGGAGAGACAGAACTCTGGGAAATCCTAGAATCTCTTCTTTGAAAATATATAGTTTATACATTTGTCTTTCTCAAAAATTCATATGCCAAAATTTTAACCCCCAGTGTGATAGATTAGGGAAGAGGAAGTTTGGGAAGTGATTGGAACATGAGAGTGGGTGCTCACGTTTGGGATTAGTGTCCTTATTAAACAGGTCCAGGAGAGCCCCCTTGGACCCTCCTCCACATTGAAGACACCAAAAGAACTAGTTATGAACCAGGACAAAGGTCCTGACCAGACTCCAAATTTGATGGCACCTTCATCTTGGTCTTTCCAGTTTCCAGGACTGAGTGAAATAGAGTGAGAACTCTATTTCTTCTATGTATATATTAAAAGACACATTTTTTCAGCCTTATGATCAGACTACTACATTTAGCAATCAACAGCATGGGTGCCAAAACAACCACAAAAAAAGCCTATATTGAAACCTTTTGTTGGAATGCTTTATACTTCCCACAGAACAGAAATTCAAACAACCTGTTACACAAATAATCACAAGTTCAGCACTTGTTCTTTTGCACACACACATACATATTGTCTAAAGCACACCTTCTTTGCGGCACCTAGGCCCCGCCACCGCTGTGCTTGGCTGAGGTCACAAATCTGTTCTAACCTGTAGCTTCCCTGTCTCTCCTCTGGCTCTCCTCTCATGATAAGCTTAGTTTCCTGACAGTATTGAAACCTCCTGCCACTGTCATAGCTGCTGCTGCTGCTGCTGCTGCTGGAACCACCAGAGCCACCTTGGTTTCGTAGCTTGGTAAAGTATTGGGCTCAACCACCGTAAGGTCCGTATATTCTGCTTCCAAAGTTTCCACCCTTCATGCGTCCAAAATTTGATGACTGATTGTTGTAGCTGCCCAATTCACTGCAGCTTCCACCACCTCAAAAAATGCTTCCATCATTACCAAATCCATTGTAGCCATCCCCTCTGCCATATCCACCAACCATGACCACTGAAGTTTCCTCCATGACCAAAACTGTTATTTCCACCAAAACCACCTCCATGACCACCACCAAACTTTCCAGAACCACTTCAACCTCTTTGGCTAGATGAAGCACTGGCCATCTTTTGCTCTGACAGTGTTTTCCTTGCTTCATGGTTGTGGCCATCCACAGTATGATATTCGTGAAAGACAACCTTATCCACAGAATCATAGTAGTCAAGAGTTACAAAAGTCAGGGGAATGGTGGCTTGGCGGTTACAGCGGTGGCTAGGCAGTTAAAGCGCTTGCCTGGTATGGGCAAGTACATGGGTTCAAACCCCTGCACCCACGTATACAACTGAGTGTCAGAGCAATGAAAGCCATGTGAAAAACTCAATAAAAAACTTCAAAAATGAAATAAAAAAATTGATTCTCTCACTGTCCTTCTCTCTTTAAAAAAAATAAAGTTAGAAAAGCAAATTCTCTTTTCTTTCTACGGTCTCAGTTGGGCATGATTTCAATAATTTTGATTTTTCCCATACTGTTCAAAATAATCTCATAGGTGATATACTTTGGTATCTTCTTTGATGCCATCAACAAAGATCTTTTTCACAGTTAAGTGAGCCTTTAATCCTTGAGAATCTTCTCTTGAGACAGCTCTCTTTGGTTCCATGACTCTTCCACCCACCTTTTGTGGTCTTGCATTCATGGCTGGATCCACTTCCTCCACAGTGGCATAAGTGGCAAACCCAAAGCCCCTGGAGTGCTTGTTTGGGTCTCTGTCACCACACAGTACATGAGTGTTCCCCATTGCTCAAAATGGCTTGCCAGACTCCCATCAGTTGCTTCAAAGCGCAGCCTTCTGATGAATAGTTGCTGCAGCTGTTCGGGCTCTCTATGGGACTCTGATTTAGAGATGATGGTGCTAGGAATAGAGACTTAATGATGCTTTCTCAGCAGCATCCACCCATTCCTGCTATTTATAAATCTTCTGATTTGTGGTATTTTGTTATAGTAGCCTGACGGGACAAAGACTGCTCAAAAGGCATCTGGGGGACAGAAAACCACATACACCTTTCTAACCCAATATTCCTTCTGTGCCAGCTACATAACGTGGATGGATGTGGCCCGTTTCCTGGTGTGGTGTCCCAGAGCACGTATCACATCAGACTGCCACCTGCGGACCTGGACAGCTTCCCTCACCCACATAGCCACAGTGACAGCTCTGAGCGGGGCTCCTGGGAGGACGCAAGCTGCTGACAGTGTCTTGGCCTCTTTCCTACAAATGGGATGTGTCAGTGGGATTGATGACACTGTGCTGTTCTTCAAGGAGGACAGAGAGTTGACTCGAAAGTCTTCCTTTAGCCAGTTTTCCTCCCTGTGTCATGCAGATCAGGAATTCTTCATGCTGCCTGGAGTGCCCACCTCTGCCTCCACGGATGAGTCAGGCTTTTCCCTCATTGGAAAACTAATAATTTAATAACTTTGGTGGTCAGCAGGCATGGGAAAAATTAAATGTCCATCATGGATAGGCCGTTTTATTTCATTTTTTATTTTAAAGGGAGGGAGATCAATTTTATATCTTTTTTCATCTGGTTTTACTTTTTCTGATAGTTGTGTATGTGGTACTGGGGTTCAAACCCAGGTTCTTCCGCATACATGCCAGGTAAGCACTCTACCACTGAGCCACCTCTCCAACCCCTGAATAGGCCATTTTACTTAGAAATATACTCATTGCTTTTCATTACATCCTTTGGGGACAAAGTCTGTTCTTTATCTTTGATCCAAAATGAGCAAATCTATTCTTTCTGCTACATGATATTTCTGTCAATAGTGGAAGCAGCTTTCGTGAAAATCCACCTTGACCTGGAATGCATCTTCCCTGTGTGGTACAGATGTATGCTCTGCCAATGGCATGCAGAGAGATTTTCTTCCGTTTCTTCCTAACATTTCTCTGCTTCTTGGGATGTAGCCCACATAGATGAGCACACATCCTGCTTGTTACTTGGCCAGGGATTACCTAGGGTGATGGCACCTTAGTTTAGCACTTCCGATTGTGTGGTCGAAGCCAGTACTGTCTTAGCTTGCACAGTGACCCTGCGTATTGTTCACACACAGTGTTTTTTTTTTCCACAATTCAACTCACCAATCTTTCCAGAGAGGATGTGATTAAGCCACAGGTTTCTCATCAAACCATTTCAGGCCTTTTATGTCTTTGGGTGAAAGTGCAGGACCTTACATGTGTTCCCCTGACACTACTGTGTATTCTGACCTATCACACTCACGTTCTGTCATTCAGTGCCCAGGATCCTTTCTGGCTTTGGCTAAGCGAATTTTCTCAGTATGCCTTCTATTTCATCTTTCTGATCCTGGATGAAAACATGGAGCAAGACAGGATACAACATAGGGTGATCGTGAAATACCTCTAGGAATATCTTCCCTCTGTGACATCAATTCACCAATGAGCCACCTGTGGGAGAAGATGCTACTACCTTAAGTCTGAGACCCTGACATAATTTCAAGTTAAAACACTTTAACCACAGAAACTTCAGAGAAGATTTTGTATACTCAAAGGGACTTTTTCAGAATACTTACTTTTTTTTTTTTTTGGTGTGTATGTGTGGATGTATGTGTATGGCATTTATAGTGGGGGGGTGTATGTGTTTGTGTATAAAATATTTAGATGCATTCAATTATCAAAAAAGGAAAATACACTAATTTTTTCCTTTTTTTTTTTTTCCTAAGGAGCAATGTGAAATGGCTTACAGTAGTGAAGTCCCACAGCATTGTCTCTATGATCAGTGTCTGAAACCTCTCTGGACTTTGTCACATACTGATCCAACTCAAAAGTTTATCTGGAAAAATTAAGCTTTCAAAGAAATCTTGGCCGTCTTCTACCTTTTCCTGGATTTCAGGGAGCGATTTTGATTTGTGATCTCTTAAGTCCGTAACAATTTGCTATTTCTAATTTATTGCTTCATTTGTGACTGCTGCTACAGCAAGGTAAATTTATTCTGATTTGCACAACCTAAGTCCTTCCTCTGACAGTGACTAATTATTACCTGAGTTAAAATAATGAAAGTGTCGGAAAGTGTCCGAATGCAATTTGTTAGGAAAACATGTGGCATGCTGTGTTACTCCAGTCCGGAGAAGCCTAAGTGATCAGAAACCATGGAGAATTAAGTTTTTTTTTTTTTTTCCCTCAAAGGTTATAAATCAATGTATAAAATTGTAGAAACTTTCACTGCGGAGAACTGAATTTGGTGAAAGAAGGGGTGTTTTGAGCTCTTACATGGGTTATGTGTTCAATAGAAATAACTCTTTAGTGAAATCCCTCACAAAATTATATGGAAACTACGAAGGAAAGAAAGAAAACCAATACTTATTGAATACCTACTATGTTCTTGGCTTTATTGTGTGCTAGGCCCATGGCAAACTTCATCTCATTTGATAACAAGTCTATAAGAATTCATTTTTTTTTTTTGCATTTCATTCCTCAGCATACAAAAACTCAAGAGTTTGTGTCATTTATCCAAGGACATAAATAATAAAGTTGTATGTTAAACACCAATATTTCGCATTCAAAAGCTGGTGCTCACTTCTCCATACTGAGATACCATTTAAAGTTGATTTCAGGGGCTGGAGCGGTGGCTCTGCGGTTATGGCGCTTGCCTGGCATGCACAAGTACACGGGTTCAAACCCTAGCACCCACGTACACAGCTAAGTGTCAGAGCAATGAAAGCCATGTGAAAAACTCTATAAAGACTGATTCTCTCTGTCTCTTTCTCTCTCTCAAAAAAAAGTTGATTTCATTTAATGCACATAGCAATTTAAAAATATAGCGCAGCTCTTTTTCAAGAGGCTACATGTATGGAATTGCATGTATGGGTTATATAACTAATTATTAAAATAAAGAGTGATAAATAAAGACATAAGCAGTTAATAGAATTTGGTGGAGAAACAAAATAGCCCAAGAATTCCTTACTTGTATCCGGTTCAAAAGCAACACCTGGCCCAGGACTGCTGGTTGCTTTCTGCCATGCAACTGCTCTGTAATTTACATATATATATATATATATATATATATATATATATATATATAAATTAAAGACCTAATTCATTAAAAATTTATGATCCAAATATATTAGACATGTCAGGATTTTTCTAGGTAAAATATGTATAATCATGATCATCGTTATGGTAATAAAGAAAGAAAGTTTCCAAAGGAACTTCATTTAAATTAATGATATAATTTTTATAAGCTTGGCAAATTTATAAAATGCAATAACTGAATTTTGGCAATTTTAAGCTAGAATATAATAAAAATGTGTTTATGTTGGAAGCTCTGCTTTCTCACATTATGGTCCTGGTAAATTTTGAAGAGATGCACTTAAAAATTTCACAGGTTAAGTTTCTTCTGTTTTAAGTGCTATGAAGAATCCCATGTTGGTAATTTAAATCACTGCTTCAATTATATTCCATATATTGAATATTATTAACCAATTATTTTTCAAAAGCTATTGTAGGTGGTGTTCATATAAATGATTTCTTAATTTGATTATATTGTTAAATAAGATTTTTGGGGGTTTTTTTGGAGGTACTGAGGATTGAATCCAGGACTTAATGCATATGTTGCAAGTGGTTTACCACTGAGATATACTCCAAGCTCTAAAAGAACAATTTTTAAGAAATCATTTCTGGGCTGTCCATCCACACAGTGCTATTAGGTGTACTAGAGGTGGCCAGGCAGAAACCACACCAGTACAACACACTGATACCTGTCTGGGTCTCATAACCTTCAAACTATTTAAAAGGGTTCCTCCTGGGAACATGGCTAATCAAAAAATATTCTCTATGGTAAAAATGATATTCAGCACAAATGTTCACTAGTGGATGAATGTGTAAATAAAATGTGGCATACACACACAATGAAATAGTATTCAGTCCAAAATAGAAATAAATTCTGACACATACTACAACATGGATGAGCCCAGAGGACGTTACGTATGCTAAGTGAAACAAGTCAGTACATAAGGACAAACACTGCATGAGTACACTATTTGAGGTCCCTAGAGCAATCAAGTTCATAAAGATAGAAAATAGATGAGTGATTGTTGTCCAGAGCTGGGGTGGAGGAATGGTTAGCTGTTTATTGGTAGAGGTTCAGTTAGGGAAGATGAATCATTTCTGGAGAATGGATAATGATGAGGGTTGCAACATAATGTAAATATATCAATGCCACCAGACTGTACACTTAAAAAGGTTGAATAGTAAAAAATTTTATTTGTATTTTATCATAATGGAAATAGCTGATTTTCAATTTAAAAATGTACGATCTGGTAAGTCTTTTACTAAAATACATTTGCTGATATAGATAAGCCAGGATACAGGCAAAGGAAGAAAAATTTTAGTAGTTAGGCAAACTATTTTTCAAAAAAGCATTGCATTTTTGAATTGGTAACATATCCACATGATAAAAAATGGAAACATTTCAATAGGGCACTTGATGAAACTTCAGTCTGTCTTCCTAGTTCTCTCTTCATTAGGGGCAACATTATTAGCTGTTTTCAGCATAGCTTTCCAAGAGATTCGTGTGTGTGTGTGTGTGTGTGTGTGTTTTGTCATTTTTAAAGCCCAAATGGTAGTTATATTTGCTTTCTTCACAGGAGGAATCTTGGAAATTCTTCATTTATAGTACTGCCTCATTCTTTAATTGCTGAACACTGTTTCACTCTGTGAATATACCATAATTTACCTAACCATCTCCTATTGGTGTATATTATGATTTATTTCTAAAATTTTAGAACCTTAAGTGATTCTTCAGTGAACACCATTGTATGAATGCCACTTCACCCTGAAGAGAAATGAAAGTATTTTAACAAGTTTGAAGGCAGAGATTTATGGAGCCTCAGGTAGAACATCAAAAGATACAGCTTGATCTCACTGGAGGGAGCAAATAGAGCCTCCTTAACCAGATGATGAGTTAGGAACTCGGAGTGTGCACTCAGTTGTGACAGGGAATGGATAAGGAATTAGGAAAGAAAAAGGAGGAATAGAATTAGTCCCTTTCAAGGAAGGAAGGATTTTAGAGCAAAAGTATGGGAAAGGGAAACTTGAAGTTTCAAAACTTAAAAGCACAAAGCTTCTTAGACTGGGATACTGGCAAATTCAATTCAACTGCACTTTTACTCAGTGGTCACCACTGTGCCTGGAACTCAGTCTAGATGAGAAAGAGAACAGGAAGAGGATAAGTCAATCCTTTGATATATCTGAGAGCTTCTGGGACATCTTTGAAAATCATTGTGGCAGGCACACAGAGACTAGGAATCATGGGAGAAGAGGAACAATTTTCATTTACAAATAATGAAAGTTCTGTGAGCAGTGTCTCACACACTGTGGGTTCTTGATAAATAATTATAGACTAACTGACTTGCAGCATGGTGACAGATAATAAACTTGCAAATAGTTTCTTGTTGCATTAATATAACACAGAGTAATTTTTTGGATTTCCGAAAGTGGGTGCCATATATATTTTGACAAACATGCGTGTGATTTATAGAAAGTGGACCAAGAAAACATGTGTCAAATGAATAAAAGAAGCAACAAAATGCAGAAGGCTCATTAAGAATAAGAGTAAGAAAAAGCCAAATTGATTATGACTCAAATAAGGATTTGTATCAGGAAACCAAGCTGAAGACTATGCTGCTAAGAAAGTAAGAGGATGCATGAGGATCTCGCAGAAAGAGAATAAACTTTGTAGGTAGGTTTAAGCCCTATACTGAAAAAATGATATTGGTTGATCTGGAGAAAGTTCTGTATCTTTTTGAATCTCAGTTTCTTTGCTGCTTTTAAAAATACACATATATGACTGTTTAATATATAATTTAAATAAATATATATTAAATTGTTTTCACATATTTTATTGGTGCATTATAGTTGTATATAATGGTGGGATTTGTTGTAATGTATTCATATATGCACAAAATATAACAATATAATTTGGCCAATATCCCCCCAAGACTTAAATATACATTAAATATATATATTCAATATATTAGATATGCATTTATTTTATAAAATGCATACACTAACCTTATTTTCTATAAAAATCAAGCACGGGAACATAGAGTATTGGACACAACATCAGATGTGTAGTAAATATTCAACAAACAATTCTCCCTGTCATGTTTTTCTCTTGTAGTTCCAAGTCCTGTTTCTAGGATGAAAAAACACTTGGGCTGAAGTGAAAAACTTAGACCTAAGATTCTTGGCAATAAGTGTGATGTTAAGAGCAGGAATTACGGAGCCCAACTGTGTGAATCTTGATCCTGATCTTGCTGCTACCAAACTTATAACTGGTCTAACACTCTGCTTCCTCCCTAACTCCACAGAGATATGGATAGGGCCAAAGTGCTAATCACACAGTTACATGGTGGGTGGAAATCATGTATGTGCATGTGCTTTATAAAATATAAGCACCCAGGAATTGATAGTTGATGAAAGAATTTATTGGCCTCTAAAGGAAACCGTATGATCTATTTGCTATAAGTAAACAGAGTTAATTATATTGTTCTGAATTTAACTACCTGAAAAACTGCAGAGAACCCTATGAATGAGAGGTCATTTAATTATTGCTTTAAAGTGTGCTTAAAGAGAATACAAATCCTACGTCCATAGACTTATGAGATGTCAATATGAAAAAAAAAAAAAAAACTCCCTGGACTTAAAGGAAAATAGTATCACTTCCTTTTGGAACAGCATGGTAAATGGAAACTAACCAGACAGTTCTGTTGTATTTAATGTATTTGAGCACACTGTCTAAAATCTGCTTTATCAGTATAATATCTATTGAATATGTCCTTTGAGGAAAGGTCTTATTATTAGATTACATTATACGAGATGAGACCAGTCAATAAGGGACTTTTTTCAACTCAGCTCACCAATGGAAATACCTGTTTTTAAATTACTCCAAGACCTTCTCTGTAGGAGGCTTGGAAAAATATACCCATGAATCATAAAATTGACAAGCCCTGGGGCTGGTGTGGGCCTAGTGTAAGAGATGCAAAGAACAAAGATGAAGGAGCACTACAGGGATGCGGGGATGGGAGGAATTAGACAAATAAAAGAAGTAGCTGCTGCATGAGAGGGGCAAGGCAGAGTGGTGACTTAGAATGCAAAACAAAAACCAAAATGGAAAAAAAAAAAGCACTTGTATTGCACAGAATAAGAAAATATCCTTTACCTCAAACTTTAAGAGGAAAACACCAGATGACTCCATTGCATCGTCAAGATTTAATTGGGCCACACAACGCTGTAGTTTTTACTCTCATTACTGTTGCTTTTCGTTTTCAGTTTAATTCATCTTCACTCACAAAGGTTTTCTTCTTTTTTCTTAATCTCATATCATCACTAATAACAGCTTACCTGCTTTAAAAATATCTTGACCCGAATAAGAAAAACCTCTTTTGAATTAATTACTCCTCATGGGACAGTTAAGGTACTTTCCTTAATTCAAAGTTAGACTTACAAGCTTAAAGGGAGAAAAAAAAAAAAAAAAAAAAAAAAAAAAAAAAAAAAAAAAAAAAAAAAAAAACAACCCGAACAAAAAAAGAACAAAACTCACAACTTCCCTTTCTGGTCAATCTAGTCCGAGAGGAGGGGAAAGTATTGCACTTTAAATATCCGTTTTGCCTATAAAGATTTTTTTTTCATATCTCAGAAAACCAAATTCTTGTGTAAGATTGACATTTCAGAAGAAGAGAGGCAGACAGTTGAACTCAGATCAAAATGGATTTGGCCAACCTTCCATTTTAAAGGTCAAGGTTGTTGCAGGCTAGTGTTAATGTTTTCCATCTAAAGCTCCTCACTTCATTTTCA
Organism: Aplodontia rufa; assembly: GCA_004027875.1. Lineage (NCBI taxonomy): Eukaryota > Metazoa > Chordata > Mammalia > Rodentia > Aplodontiidae > Aplodontia > Aplodontia rufa. Next base: position 36,306 of record PVKS010016742.1, read on the forward strand.
GGATTCAGGAAATGCCCATGAACAAAAGCAAGAGAATTCTTCCCTTGCTCTGTCTGGGACTTCAAATGCCTGCCCACGGATGCATTTACGACAGCAGAATGACTTCCTGTCATGTGTTCTATTCTTCTAGAGGTGGAGGAAGGATGTTTAATTTATTAATCTATGGGTTTTGGACAAGTCTGGAAAAAAAAAAAAACTGTCATGTGAGATAACCTCCTTTCTAGTGTCTGTTGCTCCAGATCCCAATGGTCAATTGTGTTCAATGTTTATGCGTTCGCCTTCCGGGCTGCCTGGGCTTCCATCTTCTTCCTGCTTTCACCTGAAAAGCCATTTACTCTCACTCTGGTATTTGTTCTTGGAGAGGTTTAAAGATCAAGCAAAGGCATACATACTCTTATGAAACAAAGTACTGCTTAGGACAACTGGGACTGATGTGAACGTATCTGGTCTGGCTCTGTTCACGCACACTGCACTCTGACCACAGGAGAATTCCACGCAGCTCTTGTGCTTGAGGAGCACTGAGTCAATGAGGGGAACCCCTTGTAAGCAATTGAGTTTAGGCCTCCAGTCTTTGGGGACAGGGATGAGCCATATGAGAATAAAGTTTCAAAGAGTACTACTTTCATAGGAGCAGAGTATGAATATATGCAGGCCATTTACAGATAAGAGTTGTTTTAAATTTGAACCCAATTGGTCTGTGGATACTTTTTATGCTGGCATTTAATGTGACATTAACTCTTATTTATGACATTTTAAATAACTTTGTAAAACATCATGTATTGTTATGGCATGATTTTTGATTTTTTAAATCTATTACAATTGTTTGTAATTAAAATATATTTTTAATTTTTCAAAATCACAGTGCACAAACTTTTGTTATATTACAAATAAGTACCTAATACACTATATTACACATTGTTCATACTTGTTACACATACACACTTACACACACACACACACACCAAGAGAAAAAGATGATGTGTTTCTTGAACTTGAAAAAGATATAAGATATGGGAATACTAATGATGCATGGGGCCCCAGAAATTATTGATAACATCTGATTTTTAAAATGATGAATCAGGACCAGGAGGGCTCAGAAAGTGCTCAGTGACAGACTGGGGGTTAATGGCAGAGCAGGGTGCAGAACGGAGTCCTCCTGAGTCTTGGCCCAGCAACTCATCAGACTCAGCATAAACACTAATTCTCCCCAGATTTGATATGCACAGGAAAGGTCTCCAACACCATCAAATTTGAACAAAATAAGCATGTGCCATTGAACCATTTTGATTCCAAATATTTGACATTTAACACCCCATACTGAGGAATATCTTTGACCCATCAGTGCTACATCTGAACCTGAAAGAAAAATGTTTATGTTTGTTATTAGACGTATATATGCCTGTCTCCCTTCCCTGCTCAGAGAGATGTATGCCTCTATTGTCAGCTCTGTTTCCTGTGTTTAACCCAGCCTCTGTCACCTCTGATTGCCCCTGATGGTGCTTGACAGTTGTAGAGCTAATCCAAGCTCTGGTCTCCAGGTTTCACCTCAGGAAACAATCGGTCCCCAGAGCTTTGGGCCTTCTTGCAAAGCAATATCTCCCCAGAGTCCTTTCCCAGCCCAGCTGGGAGCCTTTCCTATTGTCTGCCAAATGGACACCAATTAAGTCAACTGTTCCCCAATTAGAGTTTTGCAGAATTTATCTTGTTCTCTCTACTCCACCTCCCAAGCAGGGATCTGTTTTTGGAATTAGTTACAGAAGGAAGAAAATAAATAAATAAATGACAGCCTTTTCCTGTAACCTGATACCCCTGGGTTTTTCCTGTCAACCATTCACACAACATGATCCTGGGATATATGGCAACTGCTTAGTGGCTCTGAGGTTTATCATCTGCATAATCCTTGCATCCAGGCTGTTTTGCGCACAAGGTCCAAAGCAAAGGGCTGACGCTTGCCCAGGAGGGACACTCAAGTTGCTTGGAAGAGGCGGGAAAACTCTCCTTTGTACCAAAAATGAGGAGGATCTGCTTTGAAGAGATGAAAGCCCAGTGTTTTGCTTTCTGGAGGAAATGCCCCTGCTTTTGGACAGCTAACTTTAAGGCAGATGTGTTCTTGTGATGAAGGATTTTGCAGAGCATGGCATTTCCAGGCGACGTTTAAGATGTCAATCAGTGGTGTTTGAAATCACTCAGGCTGTCACAGCTGGGTGACACTGGGGCTGCTTTGGGAGTCTTCAGAGAATGGGAATGTTGTTGATATCAGGATGCATGTGTTTGTGAAACACAGTCAATCACAATATCTCCTTCAAAGAATCATATTAATTGTCCTATATTTTAAAGCATTTATTCAGTATGTTCATTTGGTACACTCAAAAAGAACAAAGAAAACCAGGTAGCTTCCAGCCCCTCTTCTCAAACTTTAATAAACACATGGAGTCACCTGGGATCTTATTAAAATGCAGATCCTGATTCAGCAGGTGTGGAACAGGCCTGAGAGTCTGCATTCTTCAGAAGCTCTAGTGATGCTGAGGCTCTGTCTTTCCTACCACAACTTGAGTTAGAAGGATTATATACCTTGTTAGTAAAAGTTGCATCACTCTTACTAGAATGGGTACACAACACCAAAATAAAATATGGACTTGAATGATGTACTCAGGTATTTCAGATACAGAATCTTGCCTCCCTGATTGATTCATTGTTTAAAACCACCCAAAGGCATGCTCACTCACATGATATCATTTAGTTTGAACTTATTTCGCTATGTACTAAGACATAAAAATAAACACTAAAGATACAGAACATGGACAATAAAGTCACTGTCATCCACACAAAACTTATGAAAAGGAAAACACCCATCTCTCTACGAACACAAGAATTGCCAAGTAAGTGATGGTCCTAACATTTAGAGATTTAAAGTAGCAGTGGAACAGACTGAGATTTTAAAAGTCTGAAATCTTCCAGAAATCCAAAGGCTGAGTCGGCCTAGCTTGGTCATTGACGTGGAACTGGGTCAGAACCATGGTGTACTGGTTGACTCCAATTAAAGGCCCAGCGTCAGTTTCAGGAGGGAGGATACTGAGCAACTCTGCCAATGTGATTACTTGTAGAGCATTTCTGGCTACTACCAGCCACTCTACAAAATGATCAAAAGGAAGAAAACAAAATTAGGGACTTGGATCAATTAGGAGAAGAATAGAAATAATGGGTCCTGCATATTTTAGCACAAGTTATCACCTGCAAGTCAAGACAAAGAGGAAAGACTCATTTACCATATTTTTTATTTGCTGTTTTCATTATTAAAATTAAGTAAATGCTTATTGAAATGAATTAGGTAATAACGAAAGCAGGAAGCTACCTATAACCAAATTAATAAATAGATAGCTGTTTTAAATAGGATTTCTTACTGATAAAACAATATCACACAAAGAATAAGATCTGAAACAAAAAAGCTAAAGGCCATACAGAAAATTATATGCTCAGGGGAAAAAGCTCTCTTAAAAGCATAAGATGACAATATATCAATGATCTAGGTTGGTTTTAAATAATGTGCTTCACGCTTACTGCAGACTGTGAAAGGAATTCCTTAGCTTGTCACAAATCATGCACAATACCACCAGACTTCACTCAACAGTCAGATACAATAATGTGAAAATTCATACCTCCATGCGGTTTGCAGCTACACACAAGAACCTAAAAGAAAATACCAACTATTAGTGAGACAAAGCTGACTCAATTTTCTCTGAATTATATTTGTTTGGAAAGTGATCAATAAACCTTGTATAAAAGGAAAATTGACATCTACATTTTAAAAGGAGAATGGCTGCCTGAGAAACCATTTCTATCTCTGTGTGGTAAAACCCAACCAAGAAAAAGAAAGAAATTCAAGAGACTGCTATCTTAGGACTGTGTTTGTAATAATCAAATACCAATTGTTCATTAAACTTCCAGCATTGAGAAATAATGGCTCAGCATCATGAAATGCACTTGCTGTTCCCTCTCTCCTCTTTTTGTGTTTCCTGTGTTTCTTTGCCTTCTCTGTCCTTCTTTGGGTCTTCTGTTGGGAGTCACCTCATGCTATATTCTGGGCAGTTTTCCAGGCATGATGTTCCTTGCTCTTTTTTCTCTTTAGTTGTTATCCTAAGAAAGTAATGGCATAGCTTTATTAAAATATTACTTTCTATGGGGAAAAGTAAGAGAATCCTCTTATTTAATTTGCCAGTAATGAGGACACTTGGAGATGCCCAAAGGACCTACCACTCCTGGCTCAGATGATGAGCATAATTCCAGATCTTGATAGAATCTGATATCAAACTTTTTGGGGTACTGGAGATTCTGTCACTATTATTTTTCTAACCAGGGACTTACTCCTACTGTCTTAGCTGTCATCAGCTTCAGAGGTGCAGAAGTCAGGCCAGAGGGTTATAAAAGGGATATTTCTGGCTCAATCCAAAGCAGGACAGCCTGAAACATTTATAAGAAAGTTTGTTTTTAGGAAATTTCCAGTCCAATTATACTCTCCCTGGAGACGCACATAGTTCAGATAGCCTTCAGATAAGCATGCACGATTTTGGGAACTTCATAAAAAACAGAACTAGCAATATTTTGAGGCTTGGCCTCCCTTGGATAAAATAGCTATTCCGGGGCGAGGCGGCCTAGCCCGGTGGTCTCAGGATAGAGGTTAGAATCCAGAGATTCCAAGTGTTATGACTACAGCTTCCTTTCAGGCTTGATGGGTGGCCTGAGGACTAAAGTGAGCACTAACCTCTGGATTTCAGTTGAAGGGACAAATAATGATCAGTCTCAAGGCTTTTAACTGATTAATTGATGTAATGAATTCAACTAAAAAAAAATCATCACTTTGCAGATAAAGAGTGCAGGTGAGCTTCATGGCAACTCACCTGAGGTGAGCTCAAATCTTCCTGAGCAGAATCCTGTCTGCCTCATTAAATCTGCCTCATTAATCTAAGTTATCTAAGTTTCCCACAATAGTGTGAGTCAATTGCACTTTTTCTTTGGTAGGGTAATTTTAGATTAACCTGGCAACTCAGATCAACTGGTGTGATGTACTATTCATCTATTTTGGAAAACACCATACTGAAAGCATGACGCATGCATTATGCAAGTTTTCAGGGGGTAAAAGATAATATTTTTGATTGGAAGAAAGTCAAAGAAGATCCACTTCAGAGGGATTCTTATATTCTCTAGGCTCAATCTTGGTAGGTCATAGGTATCCAGAAATTTGTCCAATTCTTCTAGATTTTCGAATTTGTTAGCATATAGTTTTAAAAAATAATTCCTCATGATGGTCTGCATTTCTGTGCTATCAGTCATAGCATCTCTTTTTTCATCTCTAATTTTACTTATTTGTGTCTTCACTGTTTTTATCTTGATTACTCTAGTAAAGGCTTGACAATTTCCCTTTCAAAGAATCAGCTCTGTGCTTCATTCATCTTTTCTGTTTTTCTTCATGCATTTCTATTCTTTTGTTCTTTATCATTTCCGTCCATCTCCTAATTTTAGGTATGCTTTATTCTTGCTTTTATAAGTCCTGGGGCTGCATCGTCAGGTTTTTACTTGCTATCTTTATTTTTCCTTTAAGGTAGTCACTTATTTCTATAAATTTCCCTCTTAGTATTCCCTTTGCTTCATCCCACAGGTTTTGGTATATTATATTTTCATTTTCATTTGTTTCAAGAAATTTTTTTAATATTCATTCATTTGTCTCAATAACACACTGTTGGTTGTGTGTCATTCAGGTTCCCTATGTTTACATATTTCTTTTTTCTTTCTTGGTGGAGGAGGTTCCAGAATAGAACGTAGGGGGCTTAATCACCGAGCAACATCCCAGCTCCTTTTTATTTTTATTTTGAGACAGAATCTCACTAAGTTGCTTAGGGCATAAGTTGTTGATGTTGCCGTTGAACTTGGTGTCCTCCTGCCTCAGCCTCACAAGCCACTGGGAGTACAAGTATGCACCACCATACCTGACTGTTATTATTGACTTCTAATTTTATTCTGCTGGGATCTGAAAAGTTTAAATATGTGGTTTCAATTTCCTTGAATTTGTTAAGGCTTTATTTTGGCCTATCATGTGGTCTATTCCAGTAGAAGTTCCATGTGCTGGTGAAATGAATGTGTATTCTGTAGCTGTTGGAAGGAATTTCTATAAATGTCTGAGAGGTCCATTCTGTAGTTATAATTTACCTTTAATGTTTCTGAAATTTTGTCTGGATAATCTATCTAGTGATAATGTGGGGTATTGAAATCACTCACTATTATTATATGGAAGCCTATTTCCCCCTCTAATAGTATTTGTTTTATAGAATTGGGAGTACTGGCATTAGATGCATACAGATTTACAACTGTTATATCTTCTCGATGAATTGATCCTTTGATCACTATGTAGCGATTATGTCTCCTCTTGTTTTTTGTCTTAAAGTCTGTTTTGTCAGATTTAAATATAGCTACTCCTGCTTACTTTAGGATCCTATTATCTTGGGATATGGTTTTCCATTGTTTCACTTTCAGTCTGTTTATTTACTGGTGAAGAGAGTTTCTTATAGGCAGCATATTATTGGGTCTTGTATATGTATTCATTCAGCCAGTATGGATTCTTTTTCTTTCTTTCTTTCTTTTCTTTTTTAAGTGAGATACACTTTTATTTAGTTTTCCATTGGATTTTTGTTTTTCTGACAGTTAGTTCTGTACATGGTGCTGGGGTTTGAACCCAGGTCCTCGTGCATGGACTCTACCATGGAGCCACATCTCCAACCTTAATCTATATCTTTTAATTAAGAAATTTACTCTATTCACATTCATGGTTATTATGACTGTTTTTTGGTCAATTCTCTTCTTTTATTTTTTTCAAACACTTCTTTTTTTTTATTAGAATATAGAAATACAGTTGAGGGAGAAACATTATCAAAACATTATCAATCAGTGGATATAAACTTTGTTATTGAGGGGAAAAACCAGATCATGGATATCCACCTTGAATTTTACCTTTTGCATTTTCCCCCAGAAGAGCTCATGCGTTGAATGGATAGTTTGTGGAGGAATGACATCGGCTTC